>VURO01032994.1:4261-20286 GCA_015108175.1 Pelvicachromis taeniatus | reverse complement strand
GATGGGTGGAAAAAAAAAAACGTGTGGGAAAAAAATGTGCCGTCTGACACTTTTTACTGTCACCCATTGTCTGGTGAAGTCGTTCCAGTAAGGCTGTAATCTCATACTTTGTCAAGCGTAAAGAATTTTGTATCAGTATAAACTGTTGTAAGTGGAAAGAATGAACGCACATCCTGTTTTTAAACAAGGGCGTTGTTGGGCAAATCGCACTCATTCGGACGTGATTAGATACCGTAGGCTTTGTTAACATTTGCAATCAGCTCCTTATGCAGATGCAGCTTTCAGAATGAAAGTCTGCCCCCGAAATGTGTCACTGTCGGTGTTAATTTGGCTTCTTTATTTTATTTTGCATGAGGTTTTTAAAATGTAAGTGTGCCTTCTTTTCCCCTCTTTCTTCACCTACGAGAGCGCACAGCTGCGAGGCAACTCGGTGAAAAAAGAAACACAAAAATAGGTTACCATGTGTTGAACTGTTTAAGCTCTGAGCAGTGGGTTTGATGAATTACAAGTCAGTTAGCCCATTTTGCTGACAGAATGCAAATTTATTTATGACCCTGAGACTGAAAGAAAATGAAATCATCATATATTTCCAAACGCTCGTGCAGTGTTTTAGATTAGGCGGAATCTATTTGGGATGGAAACACATTCAATGAATAAATTCTCTTTTGGAACAACTCTACAGTCAAAATTGCCGGGCTTTCTCTTAACAATCGAGTCCTTCCACGTACAAAGTGTGTGGGGAATCTCCATGACAGATAATCTTAATTTGAGGGACATATCTCGATTCCTCCGAGTCGGGAGAGGTGTACTTTGAATCAAAAACACAAAATCAACTTTAATTTTTGGAGTGTCTGCGTTTGATTTATAGTCATGGAATAAAATGTGGCCCATTTCATATGATTTGGTGGTTATCCCATTTTACATTTTCATCAAATCATATTCTCGGGCCATATCTGTAAAATTGAGAAATCATCAGAGCTGAAGTGGTGGGATATTGGAAGTTCAGCTTCATCAGCAGTCTGTGCTGCTGAAATGAGAGACCTTCAGTGGGCTCCTTCATCCCACCCCCACACCGCTCTCCCTTCCCTTCACTTTCTTCCCTTCTGTTTTTTAAACTCCCCATTTCTCGCTCTCATTTAGTTTTGCTCCTCACTCAACTGCACAAGATGTGGTGAGATCACACGGAGGCTATTTTATCTCCACTTGTGTGAAATAATTTAATTAAACAAAGTCACAGCTATGCCTAGCATATCCAGATCATAACATTTTTACTAGTGTATTGAGAGCTGCAGCAGATACAGTAATAAGGAGTCATGTTTCTAATGTAGCGGCGATGATAGCGGTTACAGAACTCGTAGATAACCTGTGCTTTAACCTCTTTTATGTGAACCCTAAGTATAGCCCTCTGCACTTTGATTTCATTAAGGTCGAGGGAGATGGTCATTGATTTATTATACTGTATATTTTTTTAAAAAAGAAAGAAAAACACTTGAGATGTTATGATGTGAAGGCATTACATGCTGTTCCAACATTACTAGGTCTTATTTGGCTCCAAATGAATTCCCTAACCCCATATCAATAATATTTAATTAAACTGATACACTATTGATCACCATACAGTCATTTTTGCATGGTAATGAATGGTTAAAGTGCTGTGGCATGCAAATCTGAACCCCAGTTTCATTCTCATTGGACTGCATCCTTATAAGTGGTTTGCAATGTAATATGCAATCCACTGATGGCTTATTAAGATCTTTACAGTCATTTAATCTGAGACTGTGGTCAATTATATCTCTCTAGAGTAGCATTGCAGTTTAATTTGATATAAACAAAACAACAGGCTGTGAAGCTGTGGTCATGATGGAAGCTGATACACCCTCCCTCTCTCTCCACAAGTCGGTGCTGAAAGGGAGACTGGGTCCTGCGTTGCAGCCTCCTCCCGGGACTTCCTGTGTTGTTTGCAAACAATAAATAATATTAATTTCATGCTGGACACCTTTTTCGGATCAATATTTATTGACTTGGTGATTCCCTCTTAATAGGTTGCATATCCTGGGAGTGTAATTGTGCAATTTTAGGGAAGGATGCCCAACAGTTTATTAATCTGTAAAACAGCAGCATGTCAATGTCACACCCAAGTTTCCTTATTTCTTATCAAGTTATCAAAGCCGCTCTCACGTAGATGCTCTGAATAAGTTGAGGTGATACAAAAGAAATGATGGCTCCGTCTTGGTTTTGCAATTGACTGCAGAAGAACAAGCTGCTTCAAGTCTGGGGATATTCTAAGTCAAGCCAGTGGTGGAGAGAAAATTAATTACAACACCACAGATCGATGAACAACTGAATGTGTCAACTCTCCAAAGAGCTGTGATTGCTCATTGTAGTCTGATCGAGGGAGCAAAAGAGAGAGATGCTGGATCCAGAAGACTGTGGAAGAGGTTATGACCTGCCTTGACTCGGCAAGCTGCTCACCACGGCAACAAAACACACTTATAATTCCTTTAAGCACATGTAGCAAGCCCTCCTCCTTTTTAACAGAATAATATGACCAACTGTGCATTTATATACAGTGACTGGAAGAGGCAGTCTCCAGCTTGCAGCGTCTGATAGGACTCAGAGCAGATTAGCAGAATGAGAAAGATCATTACGAACAACCTCACAAGTGACCAAAGCTGAGTCATTCCCCTTCCATTCAGCTGCTGTACATCTGCCTTCCCTGCCCTGCCACATTCACGCTGCCTGTCAGGAGTGGATAGTGAACCATAGGGTCTTTTTTTATTTCAGCATGTGCGTGCATGTGTCTGTGCTTTGTTCTGCCATTCCGACTGTGACTCTGACCTTTAGCGAGAGATGCTGGATAGAGAGAAGGTCTTAATGAGTTTGCATAATAGCTGAGCTCTATCTAAGAAATCATCCATCTGCATGAGCCCCATAATTAGCTGGTAAGACAGTGGTCCAAGTTCTGTGCTTTCACTTATCATTCTGCTGACTAGTATGTGGGAGTGGAGAAATGGATAAACAAAGATACACTCCCCACCTCCACCACCAGCACCCCTTCTGAAGTGTATTAATAATCTGCTGTCGATTTTTGGCAGCGTTGTAAAAGGCACGGCTGAAGAGTCTGATAATCACTCCACTGACACCCCCAGAAAATGAGGAAAAGCTATCTGGAACATAAGTCACATCCTGGTGTGAGTTTGCTGACAGGTGTACACTCTCACGGGAGTGCTAATCCTCGTGCTCCTTCAAACATGTTTGCCCATCACTGATGCACACGCAGACACACACGGACAAACCAGAGGCACATTTAACTGAAACTCAACGACATGCAGATGTGATCTGTGTGAATTTGTATGCAAAGCACCCATGTGATTCCTATCCTGCATAGCTGAATGTCATATCCATCATTTCATGTAAGGCAGAAGATGTGGGGGGAAAAAACAACAACACTTGGGTGGATGAGAATTAAATCATTTCCATTTTACGTGCTTTTTTCCCCAGCGCGTGGTTAGTTTTGCTTATTATAAGATATGTAAATGTTTGTCTAAGAGAAAGCAGTAGGGCGCACTCAGGGCGCTCCGATCCCAGCGTGCAGGCAAAATCCGTTCCTGGTTTTGCGCCTCCGTCCATCGCAGCTTATACCTTCCCATGACTCTAAGCACTCCAGCATTGCTGTGCAAGCAGATGTTCTTTCTCCGATGCCAGTTCTCTCCCTTTTCGCATTTGGAGAAGGTATTCTTTCGCGCGAAGGCTGCAAAGTGAGAAGAAAGAAAGCAAAGAAACACCCTCCCCTCCTCGGCTTCGAGACGGAGGGAGAGTTGTAAACGGATAGCTGCTTTTGGAGAAATACAGTAGACTACAGTAAACCCCGCGGAGGCGAGAGCGAGGCAGCAGTTTATTTACCACACCTGTGATGCGTTGTTCTGAGCAACGAAGACGCACGACCGGGATACTGATGGCCACGCTACGGCAGGAGGATATGTGCTGAGGAAAGGACTTGGGCGTGAGGGGAAAAAAAGAACAGGCGTGAAGTGCTACAGAGGACACTATCCGGACCTTTAAAAAGCCCAGTGTGCCCGTGTTTCGTCTCTGCTCTCTTCCTTTTTGTAAAACTTAGGTGATAGAAAAAACCCCCACGAAGATGCCCTTACTTCTGGGCCCCTTTGTCCGCTGTAGGCTCAGCGCCACGCTCCTTGCGCTCTGGCTCGTCCTCTCTGGCTTCACCTGCACTGGTGGTGAGTTGGGCTACAATTAAACTGTTTCTGCTTTTTATTATTTGTATTTTATTTTATTTTATTTTATTGGCGAACAGCTTTTTTGTGTGTCTTGTAGAACCTGGAAGGCTTGCACGTGATAAGTTGTTTGCTGGTGTTTTCGTCGAAATTCCGGTGCGCACGCTGTTGGCGGTCGTTATTATTCCCTAATTTGCTAGCACAAACACTCGTCAATTAGCCTACACCTTCAAGGTTACGGCGGGTTCAGACGTGACTACCAAGGTTAAAACTTACACACAAATGCCAAATAACCTCGTCCAGCTTTCTCCTTCTTTCAAATTCTAAGCAGCAACGAGAAGTTTATGACACACGTTTTTATTCCTGCTGTCATGTAACTTGGGGCTAACACCTGCCTGAGAGAGGGGAGAATCAGAACTATAATAAAAAAGATGATTGGGGCATACGCGGGGCCCGCGGACAATAAAAGCGAGTGCCCGGTAACGTTGCGCTCTTTTCCTCCTGCCACATAAACAACCTTCAGTAACGCCACCCTCGTGATTGTCTTATTAAATCTCCGAGCTGTGTGTGTGTGTGTGTGGAGGACAGAGCGGACCGAGCACACCGTAGTGTAGTCACAGCCTCTCCGGCTGGCTGCAGACAGCATCGTTCAACTCCACGTTTCTCTCCGGCCAGGAGTCATTCCTGCTGCATTTGCAGTATGCTGACAGCTTTACTGAGTTGGTAGACGACCTACTCGCACTGATGAGTTAGATTTTATGATGTGGCTTGGCCAGACGTTCTCCGATTGCATGCAAATGTGCTAAACAATCATCAACAAGGGAGGTGGGCTTAAGCACCGAGCATGGAAGTTTCTCACAGCAGCAAGATCCCATTAAAAAAAAAAAAAGAGCTATAAGATACTCTTATTTTTTTTTAAAGGAAAAATGTTCTCCTCATGATCACAACCAGCTGTACAAATGCCTCTTTCATTTTTGTTCAAATCCAACTCAACCAAGCGCTTTTCACTGACCCCCATTCACCATGGTGCACAATCAAATCAGCCATCTAACGTCCACATTAGTTATTCAGCCAATGCAGTCAGTTTGACTGTTGCCCATAACACATTATTTCACAGTTCAGCACTTGGGCTGTTTAAAGCACTTTATTTAAACATTCCCTCTGATGCTAAATATCACCCTGACTGTGCCACACAGCTGGAAGCTGCTGGTGAGTATCCAAAACCCAAGAGTTTCCACACACCATTTGCCTCACGCTCGTTTCCAAACTGTTAACCTTGCTTTGGACGGAAGGCAAAACATGTTAAAGTTGCTGTATTTGTGTCTTCTGCTTCAGGACACCAAGATGATGAATTCAGCTGGCTTTTTTTTTCCTCCCTTGCATTAATTAGGGTATAATTATGAATATATTAGGATTAAATAAACAGTCATGCTCGAGGGACCTCCATATATCAAGCTAAGTAAGTAGCAGTGTGCTGGCGTTTACAAGTCTGTTTGTGATTCATGTTGGAAGTGATGTGTTTTGATGGGGTTCCTGGGTTCTATATGGGTGGCGTGGTGGTTCAGCGGCTGAGCGCCGTTGCCTCGCAGCAAGCTGTTTTGGTGTGGAGATTGCGTGTTCCTGCCGTGTTCCTTTGGTTTTCGCTGCGTGCCCTGGTTTCCTCCCGCAGTCCAAAGACCGGCGGTTGTAGGTCGACTTTCAAGACTCTGAATTCCCAAAGGTGTTTGCAGTTTCTTTGTTCGCTCGGTGATAGACTGGCGCTCTAACCGGGGTGTTTCCCTGCCTGCCACTCACTGCTTTCTGGATAAGGCACAGCTTTCTCATGACCCCTGAAGAGAATATGTTATGTATAAACGGAGATGGATGTGAGGTTAATCGTGAAATTTCTTCTCACTTCCCCATTCTTCTGTGTTTCTTCTGTATCACATTTCCTTCCAGACCGCTCTTCTCCATGTTTCAGTCTTGTCACTCTGTTATACATCAGGTCAGTACAGGCAGCCCTCCAGGCACCCATCACAGCTTAGTGGCCACTTTTCTTTTTGTCTTTTTTTTTTTAAAAGGCTAAAGTGAGTTCCAGAAATGAATCGGAAGGTAATTTGGAAGCCAATTCTTTCGACATCAGGACTGGGACAGACTCGGCCGAGTTCAGTCGAGCTGTCCTCTGTAGCGAGGCAGAGAGCTGACTCGGCATTCGTCAGTATCAAAGCCGGCTTGTCTTTTTTGCAGGGAAACATAACTCACTCAGTAATAAAGGTAGGCCTGTCAATCTAAGTTTGAGCAAGCTGAGCACTTTGCCTTTCCCTGTGTTGTGAGTGATCTGACGGGCCGGACAGAGGGGGTAGGTACGCTTTCAGCCTCAAGAACAAAGAACTGTTCTGATTTGCCAGCGTGTGTGTGTGTGTGTGCATGTGTGCGCAGCACTCGATGTTTTCAGTATGCAAGGTGCGTGTGTGTTGTTTTTGTGTATGTGGGAGGGTGTTTCCACAAGGATTTGCATACATGCATTTCTGCTGCGAGCGTGTGTGTCTAAGGTGTATGTCTGCAGATTAATCCAATTCCTGTTGCTTCTGTTTCTTACCATGTATTCAAACTTTGGTCTGTTGCCTGTTATTAATGTCCTGTTAGTTCCTGCATGCAGCAAGAATCAGAATTATTTGTTTGTTTTTCATCTGCCCAGTGAGAACGTTGCCAAGCGATTGTTGTCTGGTTCAGCGAGGGAGCATGGGATTTGGTATCAGGCACCTTCCTAGTTGTGTGAACAGTCACCTCAGAGCAATTTCCACGGGGTGTAAACCTCGTGCTGATGCAAGGGGATGGCCATTAAACGACAACAACCAGCAGTCTGTTGCATAATACCGCAATTTGCGAGTCCCCATTTCTTAGTACAGTATTGTAAGGGATTCTCTTGCCAGATGTCTCTCATCATTCTAATGTGAATCATCCCAGAGTTGTCTTTCTCACAGCCAGTTTTGTCTCTCCTCATTGACTCACTAAAGAATGCGATAAGGAGAGCGAAAGCAGAAATTAACATAATTTATTGGGGGAAATTGCCTTCTGGTCAGAGGAATTTAAAACCACTTCGTTTTTGTCCCGTAGCTAATGCATGGCAAATGATCGCCATGTATTTGCAGGGATATGGTCTTTTACGGGGAAGCGATAATTTACAGCCAGAAAGAGTTTTCGTTCCCTGCAGTCGTGGGAGATGAATACAAATGGCACAGACAAAAGGAGGGAAGACTTGAACAGTGGTGGGAGGGAAATTTTTGTTTAAAATTATTTTCTCAACTGCTGATACGCGGTAAATTAGCATGATGTACAGATGCAGAACATATCAAGCGAGGAGGCAATTACACCAAAGGAACGGTAAGGAATTAAAACGAATTCTCTCCTGAGGAGTACGCGCGCGTGCGATGAATTTAGCTCGCAAAATTTGTATTGGATGATATCAAAATGACAGAGCGAGCTGGATCGCTTGTTTCCGAGAACGAACGGATCAAATGCATTGCGTTATTATTCACTTTTAATCATTTGTTTGCACGGCAGAAAACGGATGAAATGGGTTAATCCCTTTCCTGTCGAAGTCCCGCAAAAAGTAATTTTCTCAGTTTGAGTTACCGTGATTAATGAAGGCTGAGATAATAGTTCAGAATAAATGAAGAAAAGGTAAACAGTGCACGTCAACAGGGGTCAGCTTTGAACAGCGGAGGAGCACGCTCCATTTGGTGACAAATTCCTGGGCGCCTTATCTTTCAACAGGCTGTGTCCCTACACTTATCATTTGCAAATGGCTATCTTGAGGAGTAAAGGAAGGACACATGGAGGATGAACCTGACCGAGGGGGAGGAGTTTGGGTTTATTTTCTGCAGTCTGTGCAGAGGCCCAGTCAAGGCACTACATCTCTGTCAAACTCTGCCCTTTTGTTTCAATTACCCCATTTCTATGATTCAGGTCTATGTGAGAGCACTTAGGGGTTGAAGTTGGGCTTTTTCCCCGCTTGAAATTTAACACACCATAGTTACTATCTGTGGTTTTCTATCTAGGTAGCATAAAACTGACCTTTCACCCCTGATGTGGGATGAGATTACCCTGTGTCCTCAATGGAAACCTGGACAATAATTCACGGAAGGTCACAGCATCTGACAATGTACTGTATCAGCAGTTTGTAGAGTGTGCTCAGTTTCTACTGTTGTTTCTCCTCCTGCTAATTGTCCTGTAACAGCAGCCTATGTGCGTATATGTATATGGGGACATAAATTGCCTCTTTATTAAGAACCAGCCAACATTTAGGCAGATATGATAACCTGTTGTTATGTTTTATTACTAGAAGAGTTTGTGGTAATTTCCATGGGAAGAAAATCACGGTAGTCAGAATCTGTGGGCCACATCTGCCAGTCATCAGTTAATTTCCTGTTGTTACCACTCCCATGTCCTTTAACATCAGTGATTCTAACTTAGCGCCCATCAGTTTTGTGGGTTTTTTTTGCCGGTGTCAGCTTTTGAGCACCCCTCCAAGCTTGGTGGAAATGAGGAAATGAGTGCAGCTGGTGCTGTGCTGGTGGAAGAGGTTAAGAGGTTGTTAAGTTGAGTCCTGGGTCTTTCCCTGGACGCTCTAATCAAATGTTATTTTCCCTGGAGCTTTTGTCTCTCACTTCCCTCATCATGAGGAGGAAGGAGATGTAAAGTGGAGCTTTAACCTTTGATGCTGATCTGTTCTTTTGCTGTATAAAAAAAAATAATAAATAATAATAAAAATGTGAAGACCTGTGAATATTAATATCCCAGAAATCATTCACAATACGACATTACAAGTGCTGCCAGTGTATTAGCAGTTGGATTCTCCAGAGTTTCTCGACCATGACTTTTGTGACTTTTATTTAACCAGACAACAGATGGGGCCATCCAAAGCTGTGCACCCTTACCACAGTAAGAAAAATTAAATGTGAGTAGAACATGAGTACCGCTGAGGCTCTTCAATCCACACTGATTTGACTGACCTCCGTTTAGGCATCGTCAGAAGCAGCTGTGTCCCAGTCAGCAGCACAGAGGAGCTCTGAGCAGAGCTGTTGGACAATCTTCGCCGGCCTGATTTACAGCAGGAATTTACAGTTATAGTGAAATTCAGAAAAATGGTTTTCATGTAGCCTCAGCGTGAGGAAAATCAAATTGTTTTTATGAATTTATAGTAACACTAGGAGGCTTGATCATCACAGATACCATTAAGAATCGGAGAACAACAACAGATTTGTGTGATTTTTAAACAGCTGTCTGTGGAGAATGCACTTCATTACTATTAGCAGGAAAATAAATGTAGGGGTACCAACGTGACGTCTTGGAGTCAGTGTGGGCGGGTGTGAGTGATACATGTGGAAAAACCCATCTGAAAACACTCTGTTTGGGGATTGGCCTTGAGATACAATCTTGTGCAATAAGGCTTTCCTGTATTTGTTTTTAGTATACATGATGTACTGTCTGGTTGCTAACACTGCACAGTGAGAATAGCAGTGTGTTAGGAGACGTTTTCAGGTCTTTCCTGTTCTCCAAGTGATCAATACTCTTCTCCAAATGGTTAATTGGCCATCAGTCACTGTCAGAGGAAGTGTGTAGAAACCCAGAGGTGTCTCGGTGCAGCTCATAATAAGAGCCTGTCCAGTCCTCTGGGTCCTCTCTTGGCCTTTACTTCAGGCCAGGTGGTGGCTGGGGAAAGCAGATCTGAATGCAATATGGAGAGCTGTAGATTAATAGTTTCTTACTAAGGCCACCAGGGAGCGATGTGAAAGCCACTTCCACTTCATCACACAGTTCACTGGATGGAAAGAGTGTAAAGCTTACAGTAGGAAAGGAAGCTTAAAGCAGTATGAAGGTCATTTGACGTGGTTACACGTTGAAAAGATTTGACCAGATTTGATCAAGTTTATTCTATAAATGTTTCATTTTTAAAGTTCTCTCGTCTGTGTGGCAGGTGCAGTCATATGCACGTTTGTCGCAACCCAGGGAAATGACATGTTTTGGTGTTTGTTGTTGTTTTGTTTTTTTGTTTTGAACAGAACTAAGCGAAATCTCTGCTGCAACCGCATAATAAAAAATGAGCACTTTGCACTTCTTCAAATGTTGCCGTTTTTATTTAATGAACTAAAAAAATAATAATTGGATTTGGGTAACCTTGTACCTGTAAAGTCACAGAATTTCATTAAGCCCTTTAAGTCCTAAAGGCTTTAATTGACTCAGTAGGACTCATTAGAAAAAATAGCTGATGGTAACATTGAACAATCACAGGTTCCTCCAAGCAAATGCTGTGCATCTAAAAACTACTAAAGCATAAAGTTTAGAGGAGAAAAAAGTGTTATTTGGGCCCCAAAAAAAGGATCTGTAAAGGATCTCGCCTGGTGCAGTTGCATTGTCAAAATGTCAGTACAGTAAATGTAAGATGTTGAAGTAGTTCAACTACTACTTGTACTTCTGCTGTCCAAAGTAATTTCTTCTTAAATTCAAATAAAATGTACTGATTTTACTTTGGTTTAGCTGGTTTAAAACTCATTTGCTCAAAGGATTATGAAAAGCTCAGTTTTGTGTTCTTGTTTTTTCCTAGTTAGGGGAACTTGAAGACGGTGTATTGTCAGAAGGCAAAGGTCCACGTTTTGGCACGTTTCCCATGCCCTATTGCTCTTTACACTACACAGCAACTCGAACACAGCTTTAATTAAGATTTGAATATCAGCTCTGAACATGAACATTGCTTGAGGTGATTAATCCATTGCCATAGGAGTCTCGCTAATGGTGGCCTTTACATGTAGCTACAACTTCACGCTATTCTCTGCTAAAAAGACCAGAAATCTCAGCATAAGCAAGTCTATTTCAACACTAGTATAAATTAAGTTGCACTGCTTAATCTGAGTAATTACGTTGTTTGCATTTCCAAGGTGCCTTGTTAGGGCTCAGAAAAATATCTTGTTTGGGTTAAATGGCTCGTCTTTTTTTTTCTTTCGTAAAAAAAAAATGTTTTCACATATTAAATAGCTCAATTTTCTATGTAATCAAGGTGAGGAATTCCCATACATTTATTCACATTACTGCTAGAGGCCACGTTTTAAAAAAATGTAGCTGCTTGCACAAATACCAATAGGGTTGTTCTTTTTTTTGCTGAAAGGCAGTCTAGCACAAGCAGGAAAGGCTCCTATGGAAAAGCATACTTACAACCTTATGACAAAAGGCAGAATGTTAAGTATACAAAGTAACATATGGATAAGCCAGCGTTGTTTTAGAAACATGTTCTGTGAACAGATGGAGTTGAAACAAAGCTCTTTGTCCACAATTACCAAAGGTACATTTGAAGAACAAAGGAGCAGGAATTGATGAGAACAACATTCAAAACACAAATGTATATTTTCTGCGTTTGTGTTGTGTGGGTATCAGATACTGTATGGAGGGAAGGATGTATTCAACTAAAGCAAATTCTGCATGCAGGTAGTAATGTCACGGTAGCAGAAATGTAGTGCTCTGTATGTACAATGTAAGTAGAATGTAGTACAATTCTCAATACACAATTTGTTACCAAAACTAAATACTGATATATTTAACCATAAACTACTTTATCAAAAAGTTGTCTTAAATCACAGTTTATTTAAAATATTAACATTATATTTTGTTGGCAAGAAAGGGGGTGAAATGTTACTACGAAGCATAAAGTTAGCTACAGTAACTTTATGCTCCTAAGCGTTTATGTAACGCCCGCTATTGCAAAGTAAAGCTGTGTTTTTAAAAAAAATGGTAATGTGCATTAATGTTAAACAAGGACAATAATTTGATGTTTTGCAGGTAAAATTGAAATGTACTTAGTCTTTAAACAGATCTCAGTGCCAGTCCTTTCAGGTGCTTTGCTAAATTAGATGCATTTTTTACATATTGTCTTTTGGAAAATTAGTTATCACCCCTTGGTCACTCGCCAAGTCCTGATAACTGCAAATTGCTTTAGTAGCGGACGCTTACTAACCTAGTTGGGGCGGAGTTATCATGGAGGTAAGCACCAGTTGCCATATTTTGTTTGCTGTGCTTGTGGGGATGTTTCTTCTTTAGTATGTCTTTAGTATGTAAGGATAAACTATAATCCTTTTTTGTTTTCAGAATTTTGGCATCAAAAGGTATGACAAGTATTGGATGAGGTGAGATCCCAAGATGTGTCTTCTTTAGTCAAGAAACAGAAACTAAAAGTAGGCTGCCTTCTACCAGAAGAAGTAACTTAAAAGCAGTTTTTGAAATTCACCATAAACTATATATTTAAAAAAAAATTAATCTAACTGAAGCTTTTGGAATAGTTCTCACAGTCCCCTGGCCTGAACAGGAGAGATTACAAAAACACTATGCGCATGTAAGTCAGCCAAAAATCTTTGTGATATTTATTTGAATAAGCTCTGGCTTATTACGGCATCTGAAGTTTCACACATGCTACATTTGCTCTTCAGTGTCTTGTGTTAAAAGCTGTCCTTTTCACTTAAATTATATTATTTAATTCAATATTTGAAAAAACAATCAAACTATAAGATGTTTTTTTTTAAATTCCATATGAAATTGTGTGGGGAGGTTGTTTTGTTTTTTTCTTGTCTGTTTCATTGCTGTTTGTGAATTTTCAGCAGCTTCCTCTTAATTATACAAGATAACACTTTAAGCTCACTTCACACCTACAGCCAAATGTATGGCTCATTGTTATGCTTTCCCCTATTTAGCACGGCATGTAAAAGACATAATTAGAAATCACCTAAGGCTACCCAGACAGCCCTGCTGGCGCTTGATTGACAAGGGTATCTGAGGGAGGTCTGGCTCAGCCTGAGCCAGAATTTGTCATCTTGAAGTGATTTTGTTGACAAGACAGGAGGCACAGTGACCTTTCCTAATTATATGTATGTGTCCGGGCACCAATGCCTCAGGCAAGCAATTCAACTGAGTCAACAGTGCGCTGACTTTGGGAACACATTCAGGCCCAGACAGCATGTTGTGTAGTAAGGTTACGCCTTACTGGACTTAGCAGTAAGCTTGTTAATAATTCAGCATTGATATGACATTACAAATGTCACTTGTGTCATTTTCTTGGGGTTCTTACATTGCTTACAGAAACGTAAAGAAACCAACACAGGATAAGGTCAGATCCCCTCATTTTTGTTGCCTTTCCCCTTACGCTTGTACCTGAAAAATCATTCTGATGTTACTCTTTGCAAGTTGAGCCCCACAAAACATGAACCATTTATTATCCACCCTAAAAGCGTAGCAGCGAGCGAACAGCCTCTCTGATCTATGTAGGTCTCCCTATTTTATTTTTATTTTTTTCCAAACAAACCATTTCCCGATGTGAAATGAGGTCTGAACATTACAGATTCAAAGCTTAAAGCTAAGCAGCAGATTTTCTTGGCAAGGCCATCAGGAACGCTAGGCTCACGGAAAGCACATTCAACTCCTCACTCCAATAGAATTAATCATAACAACACAGCTTCCATTGAGGGTAGATGCTTCCTTTTTACAACACGTATTGCACTTGATTACGGCTTCTGTGGATTAAAATGTCCGCTGACAAGGCATTCACGTCGAATCAAAGTGTGTTTTTTTTTTTTTCTTCGCACCTGGAGTTTCTTGTCGCCGACGCTTGAATTTCAAAAACTGAATGCAGAGCAGCTCTACTCCTGCATTGTTGTTGTTAATTGGCTACTGTTTTACAGTCTTATGTGTCAGGCAGAGTGGATGCTGAAGGTTTAGTAGTGTTAGACAAGTAGGCTCTTATAGTGTAAAGTAATCCTTTACAGTAGGCCTGACATTAATTCGGTGTCGCGTGGCCTTATGGTAAAACATGTAGAACTCTACAGAAAATTGTGCAACAACTATATTTTAAGAATATTGGGTCACTTTATTAATTCAGTATCTTGTAATCATTTTGAATTTTGAATTGGAGCACTCTGTGGTCATCACCTACTGGTTCCATTAAAATAAGAGATTAATAGATGATCAGACAATGGTTTTTCTGTTCAGTGAAGTCCCGTGTAAAGCAGCTTTTATATTAAAAGCTTACACGGTACAAACCCTTGTAATCATGTGAAGTTCTCGTCTCCTTATGGCATTTGGTTGGCTACATTTGCTCAATTATTGGGCTACTGTAAGCACTATTTACTTTATCATTACGTGCCCATATTGGATTTCCTCAGCTACAAGTTGGCAGGCAATTAGATCCAATATCTCTTGGAAAGAACATCTAACTACAATCCATTTTAAAAACTGACACTGGTAAATGTTTGATCAAGCCTAAGGAAACAAGTGCTAAATTAAAAAAAGGAAAAAGGTCTCAAAATTAAACACTGCACTGAGAATTACTCGTATGCCCAGATTCCCAGTGGCTACCTGCAAATATATGATGTTGCCCGTGAAGCAATATAACATTTTCTGTGTAGAAAAGAAACAAAACACTGAAAGCAGCTCAATATGTGGATGTTGTTAAAAGAATGGACAAAAATCGAACGATCACAAACACAATGTGAAGCACATGCTCTTTCAATTAGACAGGCAACTAAAAGAGAAACAGCACAGGGCCTGTTCACTCACACCTATCTCCCATCCATTATCATTCTTTACTCCCACCAAGACTCCGAGCTGTCTTTGCACCTCACCCCTCCCCAAACGCAAACACACTTCAGTGGCACACCTATTGAGGGCTCATTATGTTACTAATAGAGGCATCAGTAGGATGTTTGAGAGAAGTTGTAAAAGTGCAATAAACTAAACGGGTATTGTTTAGTTTGTCTTTGTTCGGGTGGGCATTGTAATCCTTACCTATTAATGGGGCTGTCTTCTGCAGTGGAAGGAATTTCAAAATGTAAGGCTGTAAATGTTGCAATACAGATGGATTATGTGGTGATAGAAGTTTTTGTTCAGTAGGTTTATGTACCTTTTGTTTGGCTCACAGGTTGCCAGTTAAGTCCTGGTGCTGTCAGATTGGGAATTACTGTATATGTTGACATAAGCATTACATTTTCATGTGGGTGGATTTATTGAAATTGGGTTCTCAAGCCTCCATTGTCAAAGACAGCATGATCTCACCATACAGCCTCCACTCTAGCCTAACAGATGCTACTTTAGCTTAATTGGACACTGAATAATGTGTATTTTCTAGTATGCTTTTTATGGACTTGTGCTTTTAAGTGCTTTTACAGATTATTGATTGTAATTTTGCCGTTGCTTCTTTTGGGCACTGCTGGCACTGTTCAACACATTTAGTCAAAACAACAAAGCTCGGTTCAGTTTGCTCATTTAATTAATTTGCCTACATGGAGTTGAGGCGGGAAGACATCTGGTGACCAATAAACAAGGATATACAAAGTTATTTGTTGTATGAGGCTGTCATTTAATGAATGTGAGTTGGTGTCCAATTTTATGGGTTGATTGAATGTATGCTGGCCTCTGATCAAGCTCAGCTTGTACGATGTTGTTAACAGCTTCTCTAATGACTTCATCCAGCCTTTATTTATGTGCCACAGTAGCAAATTTTCCCTCCTAATTCAGAACATCTCATCACTCATAAGCAGAAGACACTTTAGAGTCTTATTCATCTTAGTTATCCAAGATTTGACAATCTAATTGGAGATGACAAGTCAGTTGGGAACATAACAGTTCTGAAGCACTGTGATTTGTTTGAAAAGGGGCTTGTGCAATTAATTTTAAAAGCCTAAATTTCCGCTTTTTTTTTTTTTTTCTTCTAGCGTGCTCAGACATGTAAACACACAGGAAGTGGTGACAAAATGTTGCCAAATGTCTTATTTACAG
>VURO01032984.1:9110-37753 GCA_015108175.1 Pelvicachromis taeniatus | reverse complement strand
ATAAAAATCATTTCCCCCCCCCCCCCCCCTTTTTTTTTTTAATTCTCTCATTTTCATATCAGTAGCTTCTTGTATTGCAAATATTCATTGTCATCAACATTGGCATGTAACTCCATTTGTTTACTGTGTCTTGTCTTGTATTTTATTTTCTCCATTAGAGCGACCTCAGTTCTGTGGTAACTGTTTCTTCTGTTATCATCACTGATCATTAGCTTCTCCTAATCATATCTGGCACTGGAGACTCTTTCTTTCAGAGCTCATACAAAGGTGCAAAGTAGAAGAATGGAAGCAAGTCTGAATATAGAAAAGCTCTTGCGTCAAAAGTGTCAATTAAAAAAAAAAAGTTGATTATTGTTGATTGAACATAAACTTCCATTCTTTTTCTTTTGCCCTCTCTTTGTTTGCGCTTCTTTCCAAAATGATCCTGCACAGTGTTTGTGGTGTCACATTGTTGTGAGTGGGTACTGCATTGATTGCGCTTATCATCACAGAAGGTGCTATGATTAGTCTCGTATCTATTCGTTTATATGTGAATGATTATGTAGTAGCACAAGTTCAAATGACGCTGCTCGTTTTTAAAGTGGACCTATTACTCTTGTCATTGCATATACTGTTCCTATTAAACACGGACAGTTTCAGTAAAGGAGGTCATGTAACCCATACGGTGGCCCTGAGATGTCAAATGACCTGTAGCTCAAGAAAACACCAGCAAAAGCACTCACAACAGTAAACCGCTAATAGCAAGCATGTATCGACAGTATGATATGAATCGTGTCATTAAAACACAATTTACCTTGCAGCATTTTTCTGTTTGCTGGTGTTTCCTTAAGTTGCACTTCATTTGACCTTTCAGGGCCACCATAAACCCCATTGTGCAAAGATCTCAGGCTTTAACCTGCTTCAGTTGCACACAGGTTTTTCCTTTCCTGCCTCAGCGTGATGTCATTGAGAATGGACATCCCTAATCTATATATAAATAGCTCAGACTATAATGGGAATCACGAAATGCAATCCAAGAATAAAAATATTGAGCTGCAAGAAACAATGTAATAAGTCCACTTTAACTTTTGTATCATTACAATTGTACTCTCAATAGTTAAACAGCCAACAATGACAAGTCTTTGAGTATAAGCACTGGAATATGAGGTTTGGTTGGAGTGGCTTTACACTGATCTCACACTAACTTCACTCAAGTCACTTACGTTATGAATAACAGGCACAAACTAATCCACGCTTTCTTCTTTTTGTTTCTCACTTTACAGTCGTGGCTGCACAGACAAGTTTACTGTTGTAAAGACAACTGAGTGCTGCTTAACCAAAGCATCAAGTAACTTCCTAATTAAAACAGGAAAGCAGAACCTTCTCCACATTTCAGGCATCTAAATTCTTACTTTCTGGTGACCACATCGTTTCCTCCGGGATTAATAAAATACTCTGATTCGGATTTGACGTTTGAGATGCATTTATTATGCTTCTGCACAAGTAAATGACTGTACTTTTAACTGGTAAAGATTGCTCTCGAATATTATTAAACGTATAATTTTAGTTTTCTGAGCCACTGAGTAGCAGTATTTAATTTAGTCTGTTTTAGGAAAGAGACTACACAATGCCAATACTTTTCACCTTTCCAAAGGGTTTCATTTTTGATACACTTAAAAAAAAAAGTTTTATTATTTTTCTACTTTTTGGTTCTAGTTTAAGCCTCTATGAACTTTTCTAACCTTTCTAAGAACCCATAACTAGAGTGAGCCAGTGGCCTCAGGAGTAAAGTTGTACACCATGAGATCTAAACTGGGTGAGCCAGATATTTACTGCCTGGTCTTACCCTGCTCTCCTGCTCCACATTTCCTGTCTTGACAGCGCTAAACAAATAAAGACAAACGTTTCTAAACATGCTTTAGTCAAACTGCTTGATGCTTGAGAAACTGTTTCACTGTGCAGCCCGTACTGTGCACTGCTGACCAACAATTGTACTAACATGTCCTCAAAGGTACACTGAGCACACCTAATAGGATTCAGTTAAAGTTTTTCTTTTAATGCCAGTCTTCTCATGGATATCGAATATATAACTCCTATATGACCAAAGAAGCTTAAAGGTTCACTTTTAAGTTAAACTTAAAACACCTCTCAGATGTCTGTAAGAGTTACAGATTTTTGTGATCTGTCGTGTCCATGATGGCCGTGAGAAACCATACATTTGCTGGACGTTATGGGGAATAAATATAAAAAAGTGGACATGGGCTTCAGCTCCGAGGCAGCCCTGAACTAGATGTTTACTTGTTTTAAATATCCATACTCGCTTTAATTGAATCAAGTTGCTGAAAACGCACGTTAAATATGGTTGAATTTCAACATGTAATTAAACATTAAAATCATGTCAGGGTGGAGGAAAAAAATGTTGATACAGTGGTAAATTGTTTTGTCTTTTCATACAGTGTCGATGTACCAGAATCTGATTGCTCTGTGTCCTTTTCAATTGGGATCTACTGTAGTGTGCACCACTTTCAAGAGCAGCGCTCGCAGCATCTGTGGCCTGTCTCTTCTTTTTACATGGCATCAGACATTATATTTTTAGTATCCCTCCTCAAAGTCTCAGTGCATTTGTGACGACTACAGGTCACAGATGTGCTCCCCGGTAAAGAAGGAGCGCGTGCTGTGAGGACCAGTGAAGTAAGTGCGCTTGCTGGATCCGGAGGTTTTACCCACTTCTCTCAGGGAAAAGACCATGAGAAACATGGACAGAGGCGCTCACTTCTCATGAATACATCTCCATTTTTAAGACCAGTTTTAAGTTGGTCTTAAAAGTATTTATAAAGTTTTAAGACCAACTTTCTAAATATGAGCTCATCCTTTTGAAGCTGGCAGATTGGCAGAAGCCCTAACCCATCCTTAATATCTGACACGTTGCTCAGTTCACCTTGGAGATTATGTAGCTTGTTATAATGGCTAACATCAAATAGCCTGTTAGTGTAACGCTGTGCTTTTGTGCTCAGACAGATGAAGTGTTCCTGGAAGCGCAGATCCAGAACATTACCACCTCGCCAATGTTCATGGAGAAAGTGTCTTTAGAGCCGTCCATGATGTACAACGTTACAGAGCTCAACACGGTCACACAAGCAGACAAAGGGTAAAACAAACTCACTCACACGTGCTCTTATTTTTGATAACATTTTACACTCGATACTCAGCTGTAACTTCTCCTCTACAGAGAGTCCACATTTGGGAAAATGTCTTACCTGCAGCCTATGGACACGCGGCAGTACTTGTACTGCCTAAAGCCAAAGCCGGAGTACGCAGAGAAGGCCGGCATCATCAAGGGAGTGACGGTCATAGGCAAGCTGGACATTGTATGGAAGACCAATCTTGGGGAAAGAGGGAGGCTACAGACCAGTCAGCTGCAAAGAATGGTATCTTAATCTATTAGCCTACTGCCAAAAACAGAGGCGCTCATTTCGCTCACCTCTCATGAATACATTTAATACAGTTTAATCCCCATGTGTCCTCCAGGCTCCAGGGTATGGAGATATTCGGCTGTCTTTAGACCTGATTCCTGACACTGTCAACCTTGAAGAACCTTTTGACATCATCTGTAAAATCACCAACTGCAGGTAGAAACCCCTGAAAAAAGAAATGACCCAAATGATACAACCCTCAGTATTATTCAGTTCACTGAGGGGTTGAATTAGCCCATAACAACCAGCTCTTCTCTGCTTTGCTGATATTGCAGTGAAAGAACTATGGACCTGGTGCTGGAGATGTGTAATACTAGTTCTATCCACTGGTGTGGTATATCAGGGCGACAGCTGGGGAAACTTAGTCCCGGCGCCTTCCTCACACTGCCCCTCACAGTCCTGTCATCCGTCCAGGGTCTGCAGGTACGATCCAGACTTTGCAATTGACGTTGTGTTTAGATCAAAGTGTTCTTTACCAACGTACTCATGTGTTTGCCCCTTTGTTTCAGAGCATTTCTGGTTTGAGGCTCACAGATACATTTCTGAAGAGGACGTACGAATATGACGACATTGCACAAGTGTGTGTGGTCTGCCCGTTTACGAGCAACGAGTGCTAGTAGTTTTCTTGACCCTTTTTTGCATTTTACACATGAATGGACCAACTGTGGAATTCTGCACATGACACACATCTTTTTTGCAACTTAATGGAAGAATATTGTATTTTACAATTAATTGTGAATAATATAAAATAATGAAAATAATGACGTAAATGTGCATAAATGTTAATAAATCTGTCATCTTTGATTTAATATTGCGTTTAAAAAGGTGCTGCATGGCATCTGTGTTGGCTTTTTTGTTATTGAAACTCAAACTTACAAAGGCACAGACATATTTACCGACTTGATCAATGAGTTTTTTTGGACCTTCTTGTATATAACTGAAAATTTCTAAATATATTTTGAATGTGTTGATTCAGGTGGGAATAATCTCCAGTCTTGATCGATTGATTGGAGGTGCTCATTTCTTACACTGCTACATTTTTTTTTTTTTTTTTTTTAAATTAAATGTCACAGTTTCTGATGTCTCACATCTGTTAGGGCTAAGGTTAAAAGAATTCAATAGCTAAATTCATGATACTGAATTCACTAAAAATATAAATATTCAGAATAAAAGTACAAATTTTTAATAAAATGTGACATAAATTTGTTAAATTTGCTTCTCTCATATGTGTTAAAGCAAGGCACTTTCACATCTTTAAAAGCGAAAGGTTAGCCATGTACGAGGCTAACTCAAACACTGTCAGTGTCCTAAGAAAAACAAGTCTTTAAATACGCTGATCAACAAAATGAAAAGAACTCTTTGAACAGACATCAAATCTCAATGGGGAAAAATGCTGATCTAATGTGTTAGGAATGAGAGCATACCACATTGTATAATGGAAATAAAAATTATTAACCTATAGAGGACTTGATTTAAAGATACCCCTCGGATGGAGCAAAACATGTTTCTAATAATATTCTGGTCATGTGACCATGGGGCCCAGTCAGTAGTATTGATTGCTTCATCATCCAAGAACTGCCTGCATACCTTGCCACATGAAGAAGGCACCAGGAGGAACCTAGGACCCACTATGCTAGCATAGGGTCTGTCACATGTGCTCTCATGTGATACCGACCCTGCTGGTGGGTTAAAGACCTTCTATGGCCCTGTCCAGCTCTATTAACTGCCTGTTTCCTGGAATCTTCTCCGTGGTCTTAGACTGTGCTAGGAGACACATCAAACTTTCTGGCAGTACCACATACTGATGTACCGTCCTGGAGGAGTCGGACTACCTGTAGGGTCCAGGTATCACCTCATGCTACCAGTAGTGACACTGACCCTAGCCAAATGCAAAGCTAGTGAAAAAAACTGACAAAAGATGAGGAGGAAAAACATGTCAGTTTCCTCCACCTGTAAAACCATTCCTATTTGGGGGACTGTCTCATTGTTGTCCCTCTAGTGCACTTAATTTCATTCACACGGACATTAAAACCCTCCACTGCTACTTAACTTAGCCGATCAGTATCCGTCAAGTTGAAAAGACTTGATCTCGAAGTATCATTGGACAAGATACAGAACCCTGAGTTGCAAGTTGGGTGTGTGAATGTTTTGTTAAAAAAGTACTCAGGCATTGAAAAATAGCTCTTAAATGAATGTGTGGGTTTTCTTCATATAATACAAACAAACAAACAACTGCATTTGTATAGAGCTTTTCTTAGTCATTAAGGACCCAAAGCGCTTTACACAACATTCACTCATTCGCGCACATTCACACACAATAATGACATAAAGACAAAGATGCATGCAAGTAGCTCCGTTTCAAGACATTTATTATTTATATGGTTTAGACAAAACAATGTGCTGCCTTAGCATACCTGTGTTTCCATAAAGCATCTGATCTCAAATACCAGATTCAACGGCATGCAAACTGAACAATATGAATATGCTGTAAGTAGTTAATCAGAAATTAAATTAAAGTTAGGATGCTCATATTAGCTAAAGTGCTGTAACAACATAATGCAGGCGGCAAACACTGGTATACAGTTAGACTGTTGTCTTAATTAAGTTAAGTAGAACTCACTGAAAACTATTAAAGTGAGTCTCAGGAACGAACAGTGTTTATCACCCAATAAATAAGTACAGTGCATTCTGTCTACAAAAATAATACTAAACAAATAATATAAACCCGATGTGTATTATTATGAGGGAAAGCTGAAGTGTTCCCTGCAATGCTGTAAAAGTACATTCCCCTCAAACTCTCCATTTATCATGACTTGACAGAAGGAACCCCTAAAATCACAACATGAAGAGGGTGGTCGTTTCAGCACACAGAAAACATGATCTCTGAAGGACGGAACGAAGTTCTGAAGAAAATAGTTACTCATATTCTGTCGGTAGGCTGAATGCATTCGTGGCTCTTTTTTATGGTTAGTGTTTACATGTTTTGCCCTAAATTTGTGAGATGCTTCACTTCGTGGTCCAATCTCCAGGCTCTCATATCTCCACTCCAGAGCCTTTAGTCACAGTAAAGTGCCTAAAACCCCATCCTTGTCTCTTTATTCCAGCAATGCCGGGGGCCTGACTTAAAGAAATGGGTGTAGAGATTGTGATCGCGCCATATGGATGCCCTTCCTTGGAAAAACAAAAAAATCATGAGGCTGAAATAAAAACATGAAATGTTAATAATACTAATATGATCCAAGTTAGTTTTTTTAAAGTTAGCTACAAGTTTGATTTTGAAAAATTAAAGAAATACTTAAACAGAACATGAATAGAGAAAAAAAGAAAGAAAATACCTGACTAGATCATGAGTGCTCCTCGGCGCTGCCGCTAAAGGAACGGCTTCGGATGTGGTTCCTTAGCTGTTCAATCAACTCCGGGTTCTGCTGCTGGATCTGCTGGGCAAACTGTTGTCCCCTGAGAGAAAGATAACTTAGCTCAATTATTTTCAACAAGAACAGGAACAGCACGAGAAATCGTTCTGTTCTTAACATACAAAAAAATAATACCTGTTGCCCGGTCATGTCTCTTTACAATATGTATGATTCAAAGCTTTTCTTTAGATGCTGGCTGACTTTTGTTGCACTCTTTTTCAAGATAATACCAGACAGCTACAATAGTGTTAAGGTTCGGGCTCTGAGGAGACCAGTACAAGACTGATAATGATACATTGTGTGTTTTTCTATGCCGGTACACTTTCACTCCGTTGGCAGTGAGTTTGGAATCAAACAGGTGCTTCAGTCCGTGGCATTGGGGATCAAAGAGCATGGTGGATCAAAATTTGACCATACATTTATGCAATCATAATTCCATGAATTTTGACAAGATTCCCAATGCCACAGGCTGAAATGCAGTCCCAAAGCATGACGGAGTCTCGCATATTTTACAGCTGGCTTTAAAGCACGGTTATTTTAACCAACATTTTTAAATCTGTATCCTTCTTTCCATATCACTGATTTTCAGCCCAGTTCCTGTATAATTTGCCATACCTCAGCTTTCTCCCCGTTTCCCTTCCTTAAGAATGTCTTCTTGACAGCCACACACCCAGTGAGACTTTTTTTCCCCACTGAGGCTTCAGAGACCAACAAATGGATCAGCTGAAGGTCCAGGTGCACTCAGGTCCCATGCCAGGTCCCTGTTGGGTTTTTTTTCTCTATATCTTAAGGACATGACTTTCAGAGACTGTTCATCTGTTGTAGATAGTTTTTCAGCTAACAGCTCCTCGGGAATCAGCTTGTTGGTTCAAAAATACTATTTTATACTATATAGTATGTATTCCAATGTTTTCCAATTTTCATAGGTTTAACTAAAAAAGTGGAAACAAATTCTGTGTTTTTGTGACAGGATGCTAGCAACAATCGTTGCTAAGTTATCTGTTGTTTGTTGACACAATACTAGTTTACCTCTTGAGCTAGGAGCCCTTTTTATGCTTAAAGGTCAGTGTTAAGTAGCTTAGCAAAGATGAGATGGTCAGGTACAAGGACTGGAAAGAAAATGAGCAAAAACCCAGCCAGAGACCTTCAGGAGAACTACTGCTCAAGACAAATTTTAAAATTACAAGAAAGTCTGGCTCCTCGGAAGCAAAATATAAAGAAATCAGGTGTGGCTCGAGGCTTTTGCACAGTACTGCAGTACAGCTTTTTGATGCTGAGTTTCCAGTTAAAGACTGATGTCTGTTTAGGATTCTGTAACATGAAAATGCCACATCAGTTTAGATTGTAACAACTCTAACAGCTGTGCCTTCTGTCCCTGCTTTAAAATCCTTTCAATCATTCAGAATCTACAAACAGGTACTTTAACACCCCAGAGTAGGTTTGCACCTCCAGACAGAGAAACAGGGATAAAATGTTACAACCAATATTGCAAAAACTGCAAGTATTTTTTCAGAAATGTTGAAATATACCTCGTACCATTTGGGAAATTTACTGCAGCTGTGCCTTGCCAAGAGTCAGATCAATATCAGTAGCTACAGAAGCTGGCACAAAAACCACTCAAAGGTAACAAGTTCCCCTTAAATCCTTTCTACAGCTGACAAATAAACACGTTTTATCTGGTTTGCTGAATGTCTCAAGTTGATATGGTTTATCTGGGGAACTGTACAGCGCATTACTCTACAGCAAGATGCAATATGAAGACTTTACAAAGAAACTGCCACATCTTTCAGTATAAATAGTACATATAAAGAGGTAATTTTGCTCAACTAAATAATGGTGTAATTAAGCAATGCTTTTAATTTTTCATTCAGTGTACTTACGCTTCAATCAAGCTGGAAATGTCTGAGAGCCCTCCTACTCCTGCTGCAGGGCCTCCCACTGCATTAGACATCATTCCTGACATGCTGAGCACAGTGACACAGTTAGTCAGTTCACAGTGGGACTCATATTTTGAAACTACACTTGAATGCTGAAGGAAATGCATAAAGTTCGACTTACAGCTGTTGTACCTGCTGGTTCTGCATCACACTGGCAGCCTGCAAAGAAAAATCAACATGAAATCTTGATGTGTTTCTCACGAACGTAATAAAAAGGCAATTTATTTTTTATCACACTGGCAATTTTGTCAGAAGAACAATCTACCATCTAGTAGAGCTGTGTCTAGCTGTGGGGCCTGAATGCGCAGCATACACAGCTATCGGCTTTAGATGGGTCTTGTCTTTGTTGCTGCAATAAAATCCTGACGTGCTCGGAAAAAAACATTCTCGGCCAAACGCACGCTCCCGTGTGTCATCATTTAATGAGCTTGGATTGTCAGGCTCTCATTTCTACTAGACAATTACTGTGGTTGTTTAACAGGCAACTACCACTCATGGGACTAATCCAGTAAAAAATACAAACAATCCTGAGACTCCTGAATGGGAGCTGTGCCTGTTAGGACTCGTGCTCTCACCATGCTGATGAAGGCTGGGTTGTTGATTAAACTAGCCATGTCAAATCCCAGTCCGGCTGCTATCTGTGGCAGAGATGAGTAAACGACAGTCCAATAAGAAAATATAAGCATTAACCAAAATTACATTATGCCACACGTGTGGAGAGGATTAAAAGCAAGAGGCTTGTTTTTACTGACAGGGCTGGTTGCTTCTTTCTGCTTCTGCTCTGCAATTTTCAGGTTGGATTTGTACGTGTCATTCTCGGGGTCCAATACCAAAGCTTTCTTGAAGTAGGTAATTGCCTCTGGATACTTGTTCATAGCTGTCAAAGCCAACCTGAAAGCACAGAAGAAACAGTTAGTAGTCAGTTTTGGAAAATATTATGGAGAGAGCCAGAGTTTATTTAAAATAACGTGTTAATAGTAAATGACCCAACCCCATCCTCCCGTATGCTTTGCTGTAGGTCGGATCAATCCCAATGGCTCTCTCACAGTCACTAGTTGCTTCGGTATAATTCCCCAGCTTACTGTGAGCTGCAGCCCTGCAAAGTAATAAAGTCAGAGCGCTGTGTAATGTTTGTGTTCAGGTGGGTAATGAAAAAGGGAGGGAATCAGTCAGCAAGCACTTTCTCGAACAGTTCAAGCAATACATCACACTCGGCTCTGCTTTGTTTGTATACTGTCTGCCATTATATACAAATCTGCAAATCACAATTAAAGGACAAAGTTAAGTTCAAATCAGTAACAGCGTAAAATAGCAGTTCAGTAAATACCTGTTGCAGTAGTACACAGCATTTCTTAGGTCCAGGTCAATGGCCTTTGTGTAGCACTCCACTGCACTCCTGTAGTTCTCCTCCTTCATGTGATTGTTTCCTAACGAAACAAAGTGTGCAGTTATAACAACAAATCAGTTAGCATAAAGCTTGTGACTTATTCAATCTTGTGGAAAAATAGGATGACAATTCAGCTTTAGGATGATAAATTATAATATAGGGTGTCTTTTTCTTTTTTATTTTTGGGCTTCAGAAAAGTATTGGCAGGTTTTTAAATCCTGTAGGTGAAGGCAAATTCACATATTCTATGCGCCATCAGCTACAGGTTCAGAAATCTCAACACCCCACCCTTTATTTTTTAAACTTGTGAACATGAGTGCACAATCCTCTCCTACATACAACCCCCATAATAAAACCCACAAACCAAACACTGAAACAAGGACAGAGAAACGAGCTGAAACAACAGAACACGCCTACTCCCATCAAGGCCACCCGAATCATCAAAGAAACATGCAGGAAGGCCTCCACCAGTGTCTGAAGCCAACAACCAAGACCCAACAGAGGCCAGACAGCACATTCCAGTCCCACCCGGGCAGCATGGACTGCCAGGAATAGGACCCCAGTGACATCATGCAATGCCAAGAGCAGAAAATACTGTCTGAAATAGCGTGTTCAGAACAAAGCCTGAGCTTTTGGCT
The DNA here is from genome assembly GCA_015108175.1 of Pelvicachromis taeniatus. Taxonomy (NCBI): domain Eukaryota; kingdom Metazoa; phylum Chordata; class Actinopteri; order Cichliformes; family Cichlidae; genus Pelvicachromis; species Pelvicachromis taeniatus. The sequence goes on along the minus strand of VURO01032984.1, from coordinate 26,926 downwards.
CAACATGTCAAGTGTAGGCTGAGTGCAGGCAGGAATGGTGGACCCAAAGTGCAGACTCACGGAGGCAAATGTGAACTCAAAACTCAGTTTTATTTGCTAGTTGGCAAAAAGAACAGAAAGCTAATGATACTGGAAATAATAACACCTTAACCAGGCAGAACACACAGTACAGAATGATGGAGATCACAACACAGACCAAAGAAAACACCGGGCTTAAATACACAGAGGGAGCAATCAGGGAATGGGAGACAGGCAGGGAACACAGCTGGGACAAATTAGGTCTAACGAGACAAGGTAAGCAAAACCAGATACATGAGACACGGACTTTCAAAGTAAAACAGGAAACACAACACAGAGATGCGGACTTAACAAGGGGATACAGTTGACAGGGGAGACCGCAACTATGGAACACAGACAGAAACCAGAGGACTAAAAAACTCTGCCATTGAACCCAGAAGACTAGAAATAATAAATAACGACAAAATCAAAGTTCAATAAATAATACAAAACTCAAAACTCTGGGTCAACAACCCAGGTACCCTAACACAATGTGGCCTTTTTAATATGAGCATCCATCACTGTAACAGTATATATATGATAGATAATGAGGAAAACAAGACTAAATTAGATTCAAATGCACTTGAGAAACATCAACTCAACTTGCACTGCTACATAATCATTTACATCTTGACAAATAGAACTGAAACTAATTATTGCGCCTCCAGTGATGACAAATATAATCAATGTGGTCCCCACCCACGACAGCACAATTCAATAAAACATTCCATACTCTGTGGAGGATGAATTTACAAGAAAGCAAGAGCAAACATGGAAAGGCAGAAGTTTGGGGATTATTTCAAACTTTGTCCATGTTTATTACGATCAACAAAATAGTAATAACATTAAATTATATATTAAATAATACATTCATAATACAAAATAAGGTCATGCATTTAATTTAGAAGCTCACCATATTTATTTATGAACCTAATGTAATTAGACGTGAAGTGTTTCAAGATTACCTTCATTCTTAAGCTGCTCCGCTCGTTCGATGTCTTCAGGAGATGGGGAGCTCTCTGGTATGGTTAGATTGTCATTCTGTGCAAATGTAAAATAAAAAAGTCAGTGAATAAACACGCAGGACATTCTGACTTAACACACAAGAAAGCACCGGTGTATTTAAGTCGTTATAATTATAGTCAAAGTGTGCAGTACCCACCTTGAGCAGGGCATTGAGGAATATCTCTTTAAGTGACTGTGGAACTGCAAGATGACAGTCACTGGAGCTGATCTTGAAGGTGGTCTCCAAGCACTGTATAGCAACTGCAGTGGAGAATCAGCCAACATATGACAGAGTAGTTTTGAGTTAACTGGATAATCATGTTGAGTCAGAACTTGGCTGTACGCTCAGAGCAAGTCATTTTAATCACTCTCTTCAACAGCGGTGCTTATCAAACTCTGATTCTGGTCATGTTTTCCTACTACCTTGACAGTTCTTAGCTTACTATCAAGAAAAGGGACATGATGTATGTACAGTTTGTGCAGATTCAGAACTCTGAAATGGACGAGACAAGGCAGAGCGCCCAGTGTTTGCAAAGACACTTTCTAAGGCATAAGTGCAGTGAGTCGACCTACCTTCGAGGCTTTCCTGCTCATCAGAATTCAAAGTACCACAATGTGTTTGATCTCGTAGGAACTGCACAATAGAGAATGCCAGGCGCTTTTCCACAGCCATTTTTACTTAGAAACTGGTAAGCACAAGAAAGGGTTTGGAATCAAATGGAAAGGAAACCACTCAATAGTGACTGAATTACTAATTCACAAGGTGCCATTTCATAATAAGAGTAACAAACACATACTTAAATAATGCATAACCAATATATAAGTCAGTATAAAATACTGCAATTGTGCTTATTTAATCAAACTCAGACATAGACTCTATGCAGTCTTCAGAAGTACACATCTACTGCTTCCATAGGAATCATGAGGGTAAGTAGCAGGCAGATGCTGCTCATCAAATGCACTTGATTAATTTTTGCAGCTTGCTGGTCTCGAGCATTCAGGTGTGTGTTCACCTTAAGGTCTGACCACACAATGCTCAGAAAAACGACAAAATACCCGAGAGCTACAGCTCACACTCTACATGGCTCAGTAAGCATTTTAAATGCATTGCATTTTGATAGTAAATCTCTACAGCTACAAAGTTACACTAAAACAGATACAGGTGATTTACTGTTTCTTGTCATTTTCTTGCCTATAACAAAAAGCGCCTTGCCTCAAAGGCTAGTTACTGCTTGATTGTTTTAAGGCAAAAAGTCTGTGGGGAAACTGGGGCAAAAAAAACCCAAAAGCATGTCCACAGAATCACAGTGAGGAATGCTACAGACACAAACGATATTGCCTCATACGTCTGTCACGTGCTGAAACCAAGCGTTATGTTCATTTGAGTCTAGCTAGCACAGCTACTCCTCCCTCCGTGTGTGTTGACACACGTAAATGCAGTGATGCAGAAGCTGTGATGTAATAGCATAATGGGTGTTTATATTAATTGCACTGACTTTATACGTTCATTTAAAATGATTGCATTGCTAAAATAAAATGATAATTTAGCCCGTGCTAAAACACCCTGGCATGTGTTTGTCGTTTTAAGGAAACCTACACCCTGACCGTCCGGACTAACAAGGCTCGCGCGCTGCTTGTGTGATGCTTGCTAAAATAATCACAACCTTTACCAAAAAAACAAAACAAGACAGGAAAACAGGAGGATTAGAGGAAACAGAGATCATCCTCGGAGCCCTACAAACAACACGAAGGCATTTTAAAAAATAACACTATTAAAGAATGCTGCTCAGTGTGTGTGTCCCCTCCCGCCCACCTACCTGAGGTCTTATCCAGCTGTCTGCTGCTACCGCGTCATGAGGGCTCGAGTCGGATCGATAGCGTCTTCCTCATCTGCGCCTGCGCGTTAACAACGGAAATAAGAAGCGGTTCCCACGCGAGAAACGGGGAGAGAAACCCCGGTTTTTGCTGCGACTACATAGACTGCGCTATAGTAAGGGAGGAAGAAAGTGGTTCATTTTATTTTTGTGTTCTTGTTTTTTGCCTGAAAACAAATTGCACGATATTGCTGGCATGTATCTGCTAACAGCTGTAGTCTGCCGAGCACATTTCAGGTATGCTAAACATAAGAAGTCCACTAACATGAGGTTGTTTATTACGCATGTGTGACAGATTGGTGAACTATATTCAACAACTTTAAATAGCTAATTGCAGCGTCTTCTGCTTCCACGGGCACCTGCCCACAGTTAAAAATAATTTAAAGCGACGTCTCCAGTTTTTTGGCACTTTAAGGATAACTGAGCTGTTTTTGTACGCTTGACAGTGATACAACGCTTTTATGAACTGCTTTTGAAAGGCTTCCGCTCGTATTGATGGATGAACCATGAGGGAAAAAGATTATCGGTTACAGGATGGAAAGGAGTGTGTCGAGTGTGTCCATGAAAATAGTGCTTATATTAATACCACCTGTTCGAGCTGATCGGTTTCTTGACTATGTAGCAATAGAAAATAGTGTACGTTTTTTGGGGGCGGTGGGTGTTAAAATGTCAAATTTTCTTACAGGGTCTGTAAACCTCTCCTGAAAATGACCATCCCTAGTGGCTCGGTGCTGTGTGCCAGAGATTGCTCTCAGGCAGGACATGTGAGGAACCCACTGAGGTGGGACCTGTCTCCAGATGAGATTAGGACTATGACAGACAGCTTGATTGCCAGAGTAAAGAAAGTCTATGACGACGTTGGGTCTCTAAATATAGAAAATGTCTCTGTTGAAAACACCCTGATGGCCTTGGCTGATGCTAAGCTGGATTATGCATGTAAGTCTTCTGGTGTATTCTGGTTTACAACTCCATGAAACCAACAAACCCAACAATGTTTGAATCTCTCTAATGAGATAGATAGATAGATAGATAGATAGATAGATAGATAGATAGATAGATAGATAGATAGATAGATAGATAGATAGATAGATAGATGTAGCCAGTAAATAAATCACTCACCACTAATATTTGTTGAGTATGCACTGATATGAAAACCCTTCTTTATAGAATATAATAAGATGAGTTGGGGACAATACACCATGTTTTCTCAACATAAGCCACTTAGTTTTACAGGCATGGATCATCTGCCTGATGAGCTGCTACGTCATGTTTGTTTTAAAATAATTGATATTTGAATATTTTATGCCCTTAAAGTGTGTGCCATCATCAGAAATCTAATTTAGCTATTTTTTTTGTCTTCATTAGCAAGGAATACAAAGGCCTGTAGCTGAATAGAGACCAACCTATTCATGGATTTGAATACTTGCATAAAATGTTCTTGTTGTTTTTAATATTCTGTTATTTTTGTCCCTTATTTTTCCTCCCTTAGCATCACGCCACGTTCTCGCCTTCCCTCAGTATGTTTGTCCTTCTAAGGAGCTTCGATCAGCGAGCACCGAGGCCGACAAGAGACTGTCTGAGTTGGACGTGGAGATAAACATGCAGGAAGATGTGTTCAAACGAATCACTGCCTTGCAGGTACGCCTCGAGCCACTTTCACTTCAAGTAAAGTGATGACTTTTGTAAAAACTGACTGGTTTTTACAAAAGTAAAAACTAGTCAGTTTTTACTAGTCAGTTTTTAAAGACTAGAGGCCAAATAATGTCTTAATCATAAAGGGCTAATGTGTGAGGACTAGGTGCATTTATGAAAATCTTAAACTATTTTCACACTTCATGTCAGCCAGAGGCTAACAGATGATAGAGGCGCAAAGACTACTGGTTCTTATTAGCCTGGAAACGAAATGTAATCTCATCTGAGTGCCATATGTTATTTCATGCTGTGCTGGCTTCCTGGCATGCAATATATAAATAGGTGAATACATTTAGCAGAATGCCTGCTATTCTACCTGTATGAGAAGATGTTTTAAGAGGTTTTATGATTGTGTTTTGGCAGAATAAACAGAAAGACGGCCTTTCAGTCGAGGAAAAGAGATTCCTAGACAGACTTGTTATACTGGGCCAGAGGAAAGGATTGCACCTGTCTAAAGATATACAAGAGGTAATGTAATGTGTGATCTGATTATTAGTATGAAAGTCATTTATTAAAGTTTCAGGTTAAAGGAGTTTAGAGATTATTTCCAGTGTTTCGTAATCGAAAAGAAGAAGTAAGCAAATAGAATCACATAGATTCTGTAAATCTTTGCTTATCTTATTAGATAGTAAAAAATGAAAATCTCTCTTATGTCTTTCGCTCTGTATTCTATCTCCTAAGGAAATAAAAAGAACTTCTAAGCTCATCAACGAACTCTCCATCGAGTTTAACAAGAATCTGAATGAGGAGAGCAAATTTCTTATTTTCTCTGAGCATGAATTAGGTGAGCTTCAAACGTGAAACTCATGAAATGCTGCATTGAGAGCCATGCTTTAACCATATTCACTAATGCTCCTGTGCTGTACTTGCTCAGGTGGGCTAGCTGCCACTTTTCTCAGTGGACTGGATAAGACGCCTGAAGGACGGTATAAAGTGACCCTGGAATATCCCCATTACTATCCACTGATGAAGAGGTGCCACAATCCTGAAACCAGGAGAAAGATGGAAATGGCTTTTAACAGCAGGTGTAAAGAGGTAAACCGCAGGCTGGTGTTTAATATGTATATCCTAAATTTTAACCCTGTAATGCATGAGTTCCTAAGACCTCTAACAATGTGATTCTTTACCCACTTATATGTTTTTGTTTGTTTAGGATAAGTATACCATGAGCAATGATGCTGAATATAGCAAAAATGATACAATTTTTAATTTTTTTTTTTAGTTTTCTGAAGGTTCAATAAACACTCCCAATTTCAAAAAATTAAGTAACTGTAAGTCACATTGATGCTGGACAGCTCTGGATAGGGTTAGGGTTAGCCATGCACACATGTGTAGGTGAAATTAGAAAATGTGTGACATAAAAAGCTGCGGACAACAGGCCCTGGCGTTGTTGGGGTAACTACTCAAGCCACATTGGAACCCTGAGATCATATTGATTTGATGATTATGGCTCGATGTAAAAACACCCCAAAAATAGTTATGGTCTGTGTGTTTGCATAGCTGCAAAGGTCAAAGGTCGCATTATTTTAGTCAGACAGGCCAGTAGCAGTCTGTACTGCATGCAGGCACATGAACAGATTGACACACACAAGGTTACACCTGCACATCTCTTGTCTTTGCCAGTTAATCAGGCCACTACATAATGGTATAATCAGCAATAAAGTCTACATTATAACATTATATTTCCCTGGCTCTGTTCTTAGTTTGCAGCATAATTAATATTCATTTGTGCTGCATTTTGACTCTGCCGTAGCCAAGCAAAATCCCTCCCACAGCGTTACAGAGTCCTCGCCATAAGCACCAAAGATTTAGCTTTTTCCTTTCATTTGTCACCTGCTTGTATGTCTAAATGGCATACAAGCAGCGATTGCTGTCACTTTAGAACATTAATGAAGCCCACAATGTTGCGTATCCCGTGTCTTTAGAGGGCTGAAGTTGCAGCCCCGAGAACCTGCTTGGTGAAACCACATATTACTGCTGGTTACCAAATGTGTCACAGAATCAACTCAGACTAGAAACTCTAAACATCATCATTCATTTTAATAAGCCTAATTAAAGGATTTCACTGATTCGTCACTCTTGTTTTTTCCCCCCAGGTAAACACGGCAATCTTAGAAGAGTTGATACAGCTGCGGGCGAAGGCTGTACACTTACTTGGTTACAGTAGCCATGCTGACTATGTGCTGGAGATTAACATGGCTAAAAATGCAAGCACCGTGTCTGACTTTCTGGGTATGATCTCTTTGACATCTGACCTTGCTGGCACACACATACACATGCAAACATTCCCTGTCATTTAAGATGAGCTCTCCCGCCTCCTGATAACTGCCTTAAAGTAGGAAAAGACACTCAATAGGACAGATGAATGGGTGTGCAACTCCACATGCAGTGACATAACATGCTCGGTGAAATGTAACCAGTTACTAATGACAAATTACACAACATTGGCTTTTTATAGTTAGTAGTGCAACGTACAATGTGCAACGGTGGTAATCAGGTTGAACAACTGAAAGCACATCTTTAATCTCAAAAAGTAAAACAAACCAGAGCTCACAAAAGGACCACAAGAAGCACGAAAAGTGTAGAAAATCCAGAAACGGAAAAAACAAGACTGTATACATGCACAGAGAGATGCTCAGTAAGAATAAATCATAGAATCAGAGGAAAAACAAAAGGTTAAAGTACAGGAGGCACAAGGAAAAGTTTTTCCCACAGTAAAAACAGGAAGTGGAAACTAGAAAGACAAGGGAACTAACAGAGAGACAAAGAAGCAGTGGGATACTACAGAAAGAAGAAGAAGACAAGAAACACAAGAAATGACATAAATAGAATCAAAACAGGAACCAAAACTCAAAAAAGATCACACAGGAACCCAGAGCTAGGGTAATACTTTTCAATGCAAACAACACATTTTGAATATTCAGCATTTGCAGATTTAAAACAGATTTCCTCTACAAAAGCAGCACAGTAACCATTAGGAGTGAGAGAAAAAATTGGTAAAGCGTGGCATCATGATATTTTGCATGCTGATATTGTATCAATAAATGGACACCAAATGTTGATATTGAATTTAATGATTGTCGCACAGTCAAGATCGCTTTTTAATCCCAAGGCCATTTTACAGGTCGCCTGATAGGAGGCAACGTTTCTGCAAACAGTCACAGTCTGACTTGGACTGCGGTCACTCTCAGAGATTGCCGAAGGTTTGCAAATTATTGTTATCTAATTTATAAATGCAGATTGGCACCATGTTGCCATCGATCTGAAGGAGTCTTTGTCAGAAGACAAAAACTTTATGGGACTCGACTCAAAAAGTTGAAGCTAACAAAGACGACAGATGTATGGTTTTTGATAATTGCTGTATTACCGGAAACAGAGTTGCCAACTTGACCCCCATTCAGTCGCAAACTGACTTATGGCAACAATTTTAACGATAGTGTCAGCATGCTTGATAATCTAATTTTGTAGCAAAAATAATAACTTAATCTTTACTGAATAAAACAGATACTGTCAAAGTTTAACTTTGAGAACATAATTTGCTGTTGAAAACAGTTGAAAACTGCAAAATGTAAAAAACAAATTGCAGTAATTTTGCATTCTGAGTGAAATATTGTGATGATATCATATTGTGGGGGGTTTGGTAATTCCCACCTCTAGTAGTCAATAAGTCTTTTTATGAGAATATCGCTGTTTAACTTGATGGGTTGAAGTATTCACAATATAATCAAATAATTCTTGACAGTGTAAGTCTAATATTATTACAAATCCTTTCAAATATAATTCACACATACATACATAAATAATTGCTTATACTTTTACTAGTTTATTGTGCATGAAGGCAGGTGTTGTAGAGATGGATGGATGGGATGTGATTACATGGGAGTTGTAAAGTTGTGATATGCTTATAAAATGTTTTTTTCCTGAGCTAACAGTGACATGCTGATTCTCACCTGCATTCTCACTCGCAAATAAACATAAATTGAATCAGTGTGTAAGTGTTACACGTTCATATTCTGTTTTTGAGTGTGCAAAGGGAGTCAGTTTGATTTGGGCTTTAAAAAGAAGACAAGAATTCTGACTAAGGAGGTTTTTCTTTTTCTACCTTTACAGACAAGTTCTATGAAACACTGAAGCCCGTCGGAATCAAAGAGAGGAAATACATTCTTGCACTGAAGAAGAGGGAGTGCCTGATGAGGAGCTACCAGTTTGATGAGCAGATTAATGCCTGGGACTTGCCCTACTACATGAATCAAGTGGAGCAGCTCAAGTTTGCTGTGGACAAGGACAAACTAATCGAGTATTTCCCTCTTGATGCGGTGACAGAAGGACTGTTTGGTATCTACCAAGAGCTGCTGGGTCTCACATTCACAGAGGTGGAACAGGCTGATGTGTGGCATGAAAATGTTAAGCTGTACTCAGCCCGGGACACTGAAACAGAGGAGGAGATTGGTCAGTTCTACCTGGATCTGCATCCAAGGTAGATTATGTGTCATTTTTTCGGAGACAAGACAAGATCCAGTGTTTGATGTTTTTATGAAGCGTGAGCTCACTAACATTGACTAGAGCTCTTGATCTGTGTGATAGACTTCAGCCTGACTGTGACGTTTCACCAGGGAAGGAAAATATGGCCACGCAGGTTGCTTTGGGCTCCAACCTGGCTGCAGAGGACCTGATGGAAAGCGCAGGCTGCCGGTTGCTGCCATGGTGGCCAACTTCACCAAGCCCAGGAAAAATTGTCCTTCTCTCCTCCAACACCATGAGGTGGAGACCTATTTTCATGAGTTTGGTCATGTCATGCACGAAATCTGCTCTAAGGTAAGTTGCAACTTTCAGTCAGGAAGTGATATTTGTATACTGTGTGCTTATGAATGAGTTTTTCTGTGTATGCGTCAGACCGCTTTTTCAGAATTCAGTGGAACACTGGTGGAGACAGACTTTGTGGAGGCGCCTTCTCAAATGCTTGAGAACTGGGTTTGGGAAAAGGAGCCTCTGAGAAGAATGTCCCGTCACTACAGAGATGGTACCCCCATCCCAGAAGAGCTGCTCGACAAACTGATTGCCTCCAGAGTTGCTAACACTGGTCAGACACTCAAACTTTGCACACAAAAAATAACGTCTCTGTAACATTTATGTGTAAGTGAAGAGTCTCTGTTGATGTGTTCACTTCAGGGCTTATGAACCTACGTCAGGTAGTCCTTAGTAAGGTGGACCAGTCGCTTCACACCAGCCCACGTGCAGACACTGCTGAGGTGTTTGCAAAGCACTGCCAGGACATCCTGGGTATCCCTGCTACACCAGGTCAGCGTTAGCATCAGCTATTTAGAATATATTTGAGAAATGATTGCATTAGACTTTCTATCAGCGATGAGGAGTTACATTTTATAATAAACAGTCCACTGTGGCATTAGTAGTTTGTATGCAGTTTTTTTTTTGTATGAAGTGCACAGACACTGTCATTTTTCTTTTTGGAATTTGTATTAATGATTTGTAACAAAGATGTGCTCTCTGCAGGGACCAACATGACAGCCAGTTTTAGCCACTTGGCTGGAGGATATGATGGTCAGTACTATAGCTATCTATGGAGCGAAGTCTACTCCATGGACATTTTCTTCAGTCGTTTTAAAAAGGAAGGCATTATGAATCCAAAGGTTGGTTTTCTGGATGAACATTTCAGTCTAATGATGTGTCTTTTTCTCCTTGAAACTGTCTTTATATGTGTATTTATTCCCTGTTACAGGTTGGAAAAGAGTACAGAAGAGTGATACTGGAAGCTGGGGGCTCTGTGGATGGGATGGACATGGTGAAAACCTTCCTAGGACGTGTGCCGTGTCAGGATGCCTTCTTCCAATGCAAAGGATTGGTTAACTCACAAGAAGCATCAGTGTAATTTGATGTGATCTTTAACTGTCTTTGTCATTACATTATATCTGGATGCAGGTACATGTTAGTTGAGAAATAGGGTATAATTTCTAACGCTAGAATTCTGTCTGCCTGTGTTTAAATGTACAGTAGGTCACGGCAGGGCATTCTCATGACATGTTCAGTGTGTTTGACAACCTTTTTAATTCATCTTGGCAGAGGTGTTACTAAAACAATAAAGCAGGGATGTCAAACTCTTTTTATTTCGAGGGCCACATACAACTTCATTTGATCTCAAGTGGGCGGTGAAACTTTCTGTCAGGGTAAAGGAGTTTATTTATCTATTGTAGATATTGAAAAAATGGGAACTACTTTTCTGTCATTTAATTGTTTATCTTTTACATAATTACTTTGGTGTTGTATGAATGACCACGGTGGAGCTCTTTATGTCCTGTAGAACTCATGTCTGTAATTTAAGCCCTCCTTCACATTTTCCAAAGCCATCCAATAGGCCGAATTGGAGTCCTTGCCACGGATTCTGGCCCCTGGGCCTTATGTTTGAAGCTTGTGCAATAAAGAATGGACATTTCTTTATATAAAAGAATATGAATAATCTGGTTTCCACAGTAGTTCTTTTTCAAAACATACATTCTCATTATTATTTTCATTATTTATGCCATCACTTATGCTGTGACATGTCAGAATTTCCTTCCATGCAGTGATCAGATATTATGTCAAAGGGTACAGAAATAGGTAACGCCAGGCTTTACTTACAGATATCCAAGCACAGGAGCTAACATATCCTTACTGGATTTACAATATAGTCAAAACCCTGTTTTCATCTGTTTCTTTCTGCTGCCATATAATATTAAAATTATCAGCTACTACTTGTGACTAAGTTGTTTAGGGGGTTAACACTCGACCGTTAGACTTTTTAAGTCTGTTTAAGCCTTTTATGTTGAGCACACCTGTTTTTAGGTTTCAAACATTATGGGGAAAATTCCACCCTTGAAAGGCACTTGTGTGTTTTAATGGATATATATTTGGGCTATCTCTAAATCTCCATTAAAATATACCATATTATTCTATTTAATTTAAATTTCCAGTGAAATGCAAAAAACTTATACCTACGCCAGAGGGCGCCACGACATAACAAGAATGATGAAAGCGGCCGTAAACCGTGCAAACACCTATTTTTTGTACGTTAGATGTAAATGGGTTTAATAAAATACCTTGTCTGTCTAGTTTGTATACGCGTTTGCAGTCTGTGTGAATATCCGGTAGCCTATTTGAAAGGGAAAACAGTGTCAATAAGTCAATGCACAGAGGAAGATAAGCAGACTCACTAGCAGTGTCTGGGTGAGATAGTGAAAGCATCGTTCCGGGGCTCGGTGAGGCTGGAAAGGCGACTACTGGTGGACAGCTTTCTCCATGTACCCGCGGAGGTCGCAGAGAAGAAACTCGCCGCTTCGTGCTGTGCCCCACAGCCTCGGTGTAGCTTCGTTCCTGTCTGTAGAGCTGCGCCTATTGTAAATGAGCAAAGACCGGGAAATTATGAGTGAAAACATCTGGGTGCGGCACACTTTAGAGGAAAAGGTTTCGCTGTGCCGGAGGTGGTTCGTAGTTTTGCCTTTTGTATTTCCTTACTGAATGTCGTGGACATTTTGGATTTTTTTTTTTTTTTTAATGTTCCGTGTCAATAATTTTCATCAGTTAAGGACCATTTTTGCTCTTGTCTTCGTCGTCGGTTAGTCTGGCTGAGCCACAAGGCAATATTGTTATGTCTGAAAACAACTGAGAGGGACAACGTTAAACTTGAGGGCGGCTCGCTGAGGAGAATGTACGCACTGGGCCAGCTTCGAGTTGCTCTCTAAGTAAGGCAATATTAGCTAGCTGCTAACACTAGCCAGACCTAATTGAACTGCCGTGAAGCAAACCAGTGAAACCAGCTAATGCCCAATTCTCAAGGTGTTTGTTGGGTAGTATCAGCCTGCACATAAGCTGGATATCATTAAATGAGACGCTGACCCGACAGTAACTCAGGTAAGTCTCTTTGTTTGTGCAAGTTACTGTTTCTGTCTGCGGGGCCCCATACAGCATGCTAACATTATAGCTAGCTGTAGCGTTGTGTCGCTGAGGTCCCACTCTCTGGTTGTCCCACTTGAAGTCTCGCATTAATGCGGTTGATTTTAAATGTGGAATTATAAGATACTGTATAATCTGAGTGCTTGTAGTTTAGTAATGGCCGTGAGAGAGCATTACTAGTTTAAAACAACAGGTTTTTGACTGTATTAACAGTCTTGAGCAGCTGTGGGAAGGTTTCGCATCAGCAGCTGTGTATGCTGCTGCCCCTTTGCAAGGTAGCTCAGTTGGCTCTAATTTATTCGTTTTAAAAAGCGGTGTAGTACATTTAAAGCGGTCAGTCTATACGTGTTGATACTATTCCTAAATCAGCCATCAATAACTGCACCGCAATAGCAACACTCGCATCTTTTGTTGCGCCTACACCGTCTAGGACGGATTAACGCACCGTACTTATCAACATATTGGCGTTTTCATTTTCTCGCCGCTTCATTAATCAGATTACTGTCCTCACTTAACTCCACTGTAATTTAATCCCGTTAAGATCCGGGATAAATTCAGGACTATTCTGAAGAATTTCAGCAGGTCTGTCTTTGCCCGTCGACTTGTTGTTAGTCATTCACCGCTCTGGGAAATGGTGTCAAGAGATGCAATCAGAGGGAGTTTCAGGGCACCACGAAGGCAACCCTCAGGTAGACGAATAATAAGCCCGGGATCCGGTTTCGTTAGTAAGATACCTAGATTAAATCCGCTAATGTGTCAACTTCTTACTGTAACGTATTTGACTATAATGTACAGTTTATAGAGGTAACTCGGAGATCTGTGTAGATTATCTTAGATTTCATAACATAACTTTACAAACTTACTGAACCAGGTGAGGTGTTGCCAGAGATAATATTTTGTAGTAGGTTAAGATACTAACTATGTATGTCACGATAACAGAATTTCACTTAATCAAAAATAATATTTAAACTCAAAGTTCACGCGCGTGGAGGTGTCAGAGGCTCCTGCAACCATAACTGTGCGAATACATGCACAATTGCAGAACAATTACACTTTCATTTTCAATATTACACTCGCCTTTTTGGCACAGTGTTTTGTAATTGAATTTTTTCAATCTCACAGGTGTTGTCAGTGGCTGCCACATGAATGTCTTCCAGGGTGCTTTAAAACTCAAACGTTGAATTTGGTATTTAGAGCTGTCTGTCAAGCAAACAGATCAGATGAGTCTTCAAAGGCTCTCCCAGCTGTAATAAAATGTAAGCAAAGACTAGGCTCGATCTTCCCCTGCTTGTCATTGTTATCGGCCCTTTATCTACCAGCTGATATCCAGCTGTTTGGAGAAGATTATTCAGGTATTGGTAATGAAACTGAGTAAAAGTATGTATAGTGTAAGCAGAGAATTGCCAGAATTTTGGATATTCACCTGAAGGTGTTTGTATGCACTAATTTCCACTCGTCAGAAGGTACATGGATATCTTGTATATCAATGACAGAAGTGTGTACAGCATCCCTACAGTACACGGGTTCCATTGAGGTATTGAAGGTCTGTCATGGCATTTTGCTTATCAAGTTCCTCATGTGATCATTTACAACAGACCTTATCTAAAACTGAAGATAAGGTTCACTGTAACAAAGGCTCTTTCCTCTACTGTTCTTTTCTCACACTGGTGTCAAAGAAGTGTTGTTCCACTTTTAAGAACGCTGACAAAAGTAGCAAAGCTGTGTTTCTTATCTTTATTATACACCAGACATGTTGGCATAATTGTTAATCCACAAATCAGTGATGGTTTAGCTGTGAAATTCTTCCATATGTCTATGTATGTTGAGCTGGATATCCTTTAGTAAGTACACTGTTCAAAACTTTTTTTTTTTCCCTTTTGATACAGCTCTAAACTGTTTGACTATATGCTCTTAACACCGTTTGGTTTACTTATGGCCATTTTATGTTAAAAGCCTTTCTTAAACAGTGAGTGATCCTCCTAAACTCGCAGTCAGTGGCGTATCTGCTGAGGGAAAAGTGGCTGTACAGGCTTATCTGTTTTTGTTTACATCTGGTGTTGGCTGTTAAACAAGTACGTAACATTGTGCTTTGAGTAAGTGTTTTTCATTGTCACTGGATCTTAAGGTGTGTCTGTTCTGATGACGCTTTATACCACGTAGGAAACCTTTTTTTTTTTCTCCCCCCTCCTTAATCTCCTGCTTCTGTGACCATACAAGTGCTCATTTCCTCTTCAGCATGTCTAGCCTTGATCTGACTCGTATCCTTATTTCTACCTTTGTTTTCAGTAGGTAACATGTAGTGTGCTAGTCCAAAGAGCACATGTTCGGTGACTAACTGCGCATGTGATGTTGTTGAAGAGTTAGTGGCTGATCGACGATTGCAAATAGTGAGACACCCTGTGAGAAGTGTTTACCACTTTAGGAAATTAGCTGGTGCTTGCTGTGACAGACTTTCCTGTGTGACTGTGGTAGAGTTTATGTTGTGTCTCTAATAAATTCCTTCTGGCAGGTGATTGAGTCATCATGTTAGAAATGTAGAGTTGAGGGGAAATAACTTGCCTTAATCTAAACTGTGTTTGTAGTGGTTACCAGAGAAGTGTTGTCACATTCCTCGTCGTTCTTTTACATGCAGACTATAGTGGTTGATTCGGTGCTCTTGTATTTGTCCCATTTAAGGGATTTTCTGTATTTTTGTTGACAATAATTAGTGTAAATATTCCTTGAGATTCAATACCTTGCAGAGCAAAGGGAAAGCCAGTTATATTTTAGGACCTAGTTGTTGTTTTGTTAGTAAATGCCTTCAGGCATTTTGTGTAATCACAGAATGCAGGGAATACTTTGTCAGCATGTGCAAGACATGAAAAAATAGAAAAGATACCAAAGAACGTGTCTAAAATTTGACTTAATAATGCTTGATCTTCATAGCTGATATACAGCCCTGGTAAATGAGTCATTGCTGTTTGTGAAAGAGGTTAAATATGATGAAGTGCTCGCCTTGTGGTATAGAAAGATCTTACCTTGCATGCGGAAATTAGAAATGAGTATCTGTCTCTCTCTGTCTCACACTTCTCTCCTCCTGTGAGCAAAACTACACACACTCAGCTCTGCCGTTCTGTCTGAGCCACTGCACTCTTAGCAGCCTGTAGGATTTGAGGTGGAAACCCTGATGTGGGAATCAGTGGCATCGTTGCAGAGATGTGTTGAAAACAGTGTTACAAACTAGGGCTGGGCAAAACGATTATTTTCCGAATCGATTAATCTAGTGATGAATTTTTCGATCCATCGATTAATCTAATGATATATGTTACTGCTAAGCAGCTTAAATTAGTTTTGCATTTACGGAGGTTGGGTGTTCATCTCTGAGTGTATGTCTACGTGGGGGTGTCTGGATGAATTAAAGGGTAAAAACCAGCGTTAGTAAAAAAAAAAGTTGAAAACTTACAGTCGTTTTATGATAGGCCATTTCCACCTTACAAAGCCGGCAAAGACGTAATCACTTCCTTTTCGGGGGGCGTGGTTTAAGTCAACATGTTACCTCTACTCGCTGCCCCCATGTGTTTTTTTGAAAGTGACGACGCATCGACGCAAATTTTTTACGTCGACGCGTTGTCCCAGCCCTATTACAAACCAGTTCAGTTTCAGGATTGTGGTAATATTAGATTAATATGCATACATTTTTTAACTAGTTGATTCAATTTATGAAGAAGTCGTTAGGTTGAATAAAAAAGCTGAAGGGAGAAAGCAGTTAATACTTACGAACTAAAATGATGAAAAAAGTAGATGTTAGACTTGTGAAACTTTGGCAACTTAAAGCTTGCTGATTTTAAAAACAAAGACACTGACAGATGGATAAATTAGTTTAAATTGGTGGTTTCACATCCACCAATCAAATGATGAAATTCAAATGACTAATGACCCATCAGTTGTCAATTGCTCCCACCTGTGTCAGCTAAGCAGCAGTTAAAGTTGCTATGGTAATGGGCTACTGTGTGACTAACTGTAACCAGCTGTGAAAATTTCTCTAATATGGGCTCTGTACACCACTTGCAAAATTGCTAATACACCCCAAAGCATAACTCTTACTGATCTTGCCTAAAAATCATACCACCAAGAACTTGTCGTACTGATGTATTTTTGTGTGTGCGTGCGTGCGTGCGCGCGCGCGTGTGTGCTGGTGTTTAAAAACATGTAGTCACCTGAGCAGGATGTAGGTAGTTCTCTATCAGATAGTTAGATGGCTGTTCTCGCACTCAAATGCATACAGATGAAAAAGTGTAAGCCTCTTGGCTTTAGAGAAAAAGTTGTTGAAAGAAGACAAAGTTTCTAGTTCTGGGTGATAAAATTATAATTGTAGAGTCAAGTCAGAGAGAAAATTTTTAGATTTTTCCCCTCCTCACTCGGAACATTTTACTTATTGAAATTAGGTAATTTATTATTTTATTTCATTTCAGTTCATGTTTCACAAATGGTAACACCCCAGAAGTGGTTGATTAGATTGAAAGAACAGACCACATGTTTGAGGTTAGACGTGCAGTCACATAACAATGCAAGATCATGGGATTCATGCTACCTTATGTGAGCCAGTTGTGGTTAGACCGTTATCATCCTTAATGCCTAATTAGAGGATGACTGTGAAAGAGCCTATAACTGCAGATGTTTCTTTATCAAATATGGTAGAGGATGAGTTTTATGGGGATGTGCATGTCTGTGCTGATGATTGCATGGGATTAATTGGAGAGAGTGTTATCTGTGACATTCTCTTCATACAGTAATTGAAGCAGCTAATTTGATGTGGAACAGGCTATATTAAGACTAGGGATGTCCTGAGCTGATATTTATAATTTATGGCAGCTTTTCAGTCCAACTGACCTGGCTCTGGCTGTATAAAAAGCACTTATGTTTCTCTCCAAATTTAACTCTTGACTAATATAGAATAGACTTTTTTCTTTCTTTCTTTCTTATTACACTTGCTGTTGAAAATGCATCAAAGCATTTAAGAAAGATTTCAGTTTTTCCCCTTTGGGCACTTTATCTTGATATCCTACGGAAGGATTTTGGGACAGTGGCAACATTTTTAAAGTATTATTCGGTTTTTCATAATGAAAAATCAGCTACATCTATACGGCATATATAGTCTACATATAGGAGGATTTATGGATTTTCCTTTTTTTTTTTTTTTTTTTTTTTTTGTTTTTTTCCCATTTTTTTTTTAAATTTTTTTTTATAAAATAAAAAATAAATAAA
>VURO01032983.1:3486-13596 GCA_015108175.1 Pelvicachromis taeniatus | reverse complement strand
TTGCTGTGTTGAGGCTGTCATTTTTAGCATCTACATGGATGTTAAAATCAGCCACAATAATGATTTTATCTGAGCTGAGCACTAAATCAGATAAAAAGTCTGAGAAATCAGACAGAAACTCTGTGTAAGGCCCAGGTGGACCAGAGATGATCACAGACTGGTTTTTGAGTTTTCCAGCTGGGGTGGACAAGGCTAAGCGTCAGGCTTTCAAATGAATTAAAAGTCTGTCCTGGTCTTTGGTTAATTAACAGGCTGGTGTGGAAAATTGCTGCCACACCTCCCCCGCGGCCTGTGCTTCGAGGTTTCTGATAGTTAGAATGACTCAGGGGTGTTGATTCATTTAAACTAACATAATCATCCTGCTGCAACCAGGTTTCTGTAAGGCAGAGTAAATCAATTTGTTGATCAATTATTAAGTCATGTACTAGCAGAGACTTGGAAGAGAGAGACCTAATGTTCAATAATCCAGATTTCACTATTTTACTCTTTGGCTCAGATGCAGATACTGCATTGTTCTTACTTTTCTTTTTTCCCCACCTGTCCTGTTTGGTACTTTAACAATCAGAATTGTTATCTGAAAGCAGAGAAAGATGCACAGTGGATTTATTTTACCAAGTGGACCATCACGGCCTTGCTGTGAGAGGACAAAAAGTGGTCGAGGGTAGCGAGCTCAGACTGTCAAAGACCGGCTAACAAGTGCATCTGAGGAGAAGCTGCTGGCACCTCGCTCATTCACCTGCTTTATTTCATACTTGCATGAACATAATGAATGGATTGTGCATAAATGAATCCCACTAAGTGGCAGGGAGGTTTCAGTGCTCGCCCTGAGATTAACATAAAAGGAAATAAGCTGTTTGGCTTTGTTTGATTTTTCTCTGGAAGTCGAAGCAGCAGAATCTTGACTCCAGCCACAGTTAGATGGTCAGTAACCCGCAGCGCTCAGCCACCGTGACTCTGCAGCGTTTTGTAAATGAAAGTGGAGCGCTGCCAGTCCCAAACCTCCGGGGAGCAAAGCCGGTCCCTGCGAAAGCCTCAAACACGCCGACCCGACCTCGGCAGAATAATCTGCATAAAGAATGAGCAGGCGTAGTCTGGGTGCTGAGGGTGGAGGCATTATAAAGCAGCATGCATGTGTGTCCAGCATGCTCGCTGAAGGACACATCCTGGTCACTGGGTCACCGGAGGCCCGGGTCCTTTAAGTGCTTCAACGCAAACTTTCTGCTATCAGAAAGTGAAACGAGGACTTCTGGGTGATGTTGAAGAAGCACGCTGAGCTGATGTCATTTGGAGAGTTTATTTCCCAGAGACGAGCCTGCTGACAGTTGATATGCATGCTGGGAACTGGACTCGCGCCGTCGTGGAAGACGTGAGAGCTGTTCTGAGGCTGTAGCTTCGCCTTTGTCTCGCCATGCCTGTGCTCAGTCTCCGTCACGTCTGTTCGTGTTTCCGGTTGTAACTGCCGCTCTTTGCTTCGGCCACAAAGGCCCAGCTGTGTAATCACGTTGTGTTTCATTCATCACAGAGGTCTCGTTCCCCTCTGTGAGACACAGATTGGGTCATAAGCCCCCCCTCCCGTCACTCTCTGTTTTACACCTCATAGACAGCAACGGGTGAAAAGCTGGACTGTGATTTTGGAGGCCAGCCTTTCCTTGCCGCTGCGCCCTCACATCAGTGCTGGTTTATGGGGATGTTGTTTAAACGCATGCAGCTTTGCAGCACTAACACATGCAGTCGTCACAAAGCTGGGAGCTTGTACTCACCATCGCAGGTTGAACGCTCGCTCCCCTCCGTGATGTGCTTATTTACAGGGCTATTCTTGGTGCGCTCGCATCTCTCTGACCCACATCTATCAGAGAAGTGTGGGACGGTATCGGTCCTTATCTTTGGAGACTGATTCCTTCCGTCTCCCTCTGAAGCTCGTACTGAATTTGAGAAAAATTGTGGTTTGCAGCTCCATCCGCCTGGAATCAGCTGCAAAATCAATGAAATGTTTGGTGAATATGCAGAAGGTGAGCCCGGGATGGTTCCTGCAGGCTGCACATGTTATTCCTGAGCATCACAGCTCCTGCAGCCTCGAAGCTTCGGATTTGCTCTTTGTCTCATCTACACTTCCTGCCTCACTTTGTCTGTTTTGCTGCTGATTGAACAGATTTGATCCAGATCAGAGGAGATTCTCAGTCCTGAGCGTGTTCCTGGTTAAATAAAGATTAGATCATCAGTATGAATGTGTACAATTCATCTGATCCCCTGCAGCAGCAGCAGCAGCAGCAGCGTTTCCTCTGGGTGTTCCTGCTCTCCAGAGGAAGAACCCTTTGAGTTTAAATGGCTGCTTCCTCTCAGGATTACCTTCACGTGTCTCACTGAGCGTCAGTGCGTTTGCTGTTTGTGCAGGTGTATAAGGAGGACCTGCCTCAGCTGCAACAGCAGAGCAGAGAGAAGAAGCAGCAGGTTGGATTTCTGAAGAGGCAGAAAGGACCGGACCAAGGCCTCCGACTGCAGTTCGTTCACGGGTAACTCAGTCAGCCTGTTTCAGGTCAGACAGGAAGACGTCACTGCAACATGCTAACATTGAAGGTCACATGCTAACGTGGGGCTTGTTTTTACTTAGATGATATTACCTTATATTAGATATGATTTATAACGGTGTTGTGTTAAAATCCTGAACGCTCGCCCGCGTACACACCACTGAACATGATCATTGTTTATCCTCTACAAGACATTAAATAATAAGAAACCAGTCAGACGCGTTTCTGTGTATCAGAAACAGAGACAACACTGCCACCATCAGGTCAAACTTATAATCACAACAACATCCTCCACAGTGTCAAAACTGTGCACACACACACACACGAGAGACACAACTAATGTCGTGTCTCTGTGCAATATTTAAAAAATACAATAAATATAAAATAATGAAATGATTTCTCTGTGCAGTTACCGTGGATACGACTGCAGGAACAACCTGTTTTACACTCAGGGCGGGGAGGTGTTGTACCACGTAGCAGCAGTGGGCGTGGTCTACAACCGTCAGCTGCATAGCCAGCGCTTCTACCTGGGCCACGATGATGACATCTTGAGCCTCAGCATCCACCCGCTGAAGGACTATGCTGCCACAGGACAGGTGAGGCCAACACACAGGACCGAACTGGATGGTCATGTTGGCGTCTGAACTGTGATGGATCGTGCGGTGTTTAAGCCTAGAATCTAATTTTGAATGATATTGTTTAACAGAAAGGTTTTTCTACTTTGGCATTTAAAGCTCCAGCAGCACGTGAAGTTTGGCACCATAAATCAATGAATACTTAATAAAAAACTCCTACACGATCAGTTATCCACAATCGTCTTTATTTGGATAAAGTTGGATTTTGCTCTTAACGTTCCCAAATCAATAATAACAAGTGAGCACACAGAGTCTGCACATTTGGAGTGCAGACTCCAAAGATTGATTTTAGGGCCTGTCTTATTTACCTCACATGGGGCTGTGAGGATGTTGAAATTCTCCCGTATGCAGATGACACAGTCATCTTCACACGTGGGAGTGTTGATGAGCAAGTGGCCATGAAGTTTTTTTATACATGGTCTCTGGTCTCTGACAAGTAAAGTGGAAAATGTAGACTTTATAGCAGCTGTTATGTTTGACTGACAGGAACTGCAGCCCTTTCATTATTGGACGCTGAAGACGTTCAGTCCAAACAAAGGTGGTGAGGTCAGTGCTACCGGGAAAAGGAGATTTGTTTCCCAGAGCAGGAAAGAGGACTTCTCGTTTGTTTTCATAGTGGTTCCTTAATGTCTTTTAAAATTTCTCTCTATGTTATTTGAAATCATTTAGTTAATTTGTATGATTTATCTTTTATTAAGCACAGTTTTCATGCTTTTGTTGTTCTGTGATTTTAATTAAAGGGCTTATCTGTGGGCAGCATGGTGGCGCTGTGATCAGCACCGCTGCCTCGCAGCACAAAGGTCCTGAGTTCTGGCTGCGGCCTTTCCTCCCTGTGTTTGAGTCCGAGGACTCCGGCGTCCTCCCACAGTCCAAAGACATGGTAGAGTTAGGTTAACTGGTGATTATAAATTGCCCATTGGTGTGAATATGAGTTTCAATGGTTGACTCTCTCTCTCTGTTAGCCCTGCGGCTGTGAGAGGCGATCCCAAGGATAAGTGGAGATGGATGGATGGCGTGACTGCCTGTCTATTTTTGGTCCTTTTAATGTGGATATTGGATAAGCAGTACTTCCCCAGTTCTATGGACTGAATACTGCACCGACTAGGTTTTATTTTGGACACTCCCGGTTGCCGTGCCTGTTATTGATCAGCCTTGATCAGCTTATGCTGGTTGGTGCACATTGGTGAATATGTATATGGTTGTTTCATGTTTTCTACTTCATACCTGTGTGATTTACGACTGATGAAGTCCAGTGAGCTGAAACAAACCGTAACCTTGTTCAGGTGTCTGCAGGTATTGCAGGAGTTTTAGTTTCTTCAGACTGTCTGCACGTTTGAGGTCCTCTGCTCTGCCACAAACCTCTCGCCTGTTTCTTCACTGTTAATATTCTGATTAATGTTTCTGCTGTGTGCAGGTGGGGAGGGACCCGGCCATCCACGTGTGGGACATCCAGACTCTGAAGTGCCTCTCACTGCTCAAAGGGTTTCATCAGCGAGGAGTTTGTGCACTGGACTTCTCAGGTGTGTGTGTGTGTGTGTGTGTGTGTGTGTGTGTGTGTGTGTGTGTGTGTGTGTGTGTGTGTGTGTGTGTGTGTGTGTAAATGAGCACATATAGACTGTACATAAAGGATGATTGGTGGCACCATGATGTTATCCACTGATTAAAGTCCTATATTAAAGACTTGAACTGAGCATTTTCACCATGTTGGTGTTTTGAAACCAGGCGTGATGGATGAGGGTGGAGCAGTTGTCTGGTCCTTTTTGACTATCATGGGGCCATTATTTATAAAATCCATCCATCCACTTCCACTTATCCGGGGCCAGCAGCTCAAACAGGGAAGCCCAGACCTCCCTCTCCCCAGACACCTCTTCCAGCTTGTCCGGGGGAACACCAAGGCGTTCCCAGGCTAGCCCAGAGATATGTGGGACATGCCCGGAACACCTCGCCCAGGAGGCATCCTTGTCAGATGCCTGAACCACCTTAACTGGCTCCTTTCAATGTGAAGGAGCAGCGGCTCTACTCTGAGCTTCTCCCGGATGGCTGAACTTCTCACCCTATCTCTAAGGGAGAGGCCAGCCACCCTTCGGAGGAAGCCCATTTCCGCCACTTTTATCCGCTATCTCGTTCTTTCGGTCACTGCTCACAGCTCGTGACCATAGGTGAGGGTAGGGATCACCCACCTTGAATGAATCCGACTTATTGCCAGCTATGCGGCCCAAGCTCTTGCAGCGGTTGTATAAGGATCAAATGGCCCGTAGCAATTGGCAAGACACCCCATACTCTCGGAGCACCCCCCACAGGACACCCTGAGGGACACGGTCAAGTGCCTTCTCCAAGTCCACGGCAGGCACCAACCACCTTGCAGCCGCAGCTCAGTGCAGCGGCTTCGGCGATGGAGATGCTGAACATGGTCCATTCGGACTCAATGTCCCCAGTCTCCCTTGGAATGCTGTTGAAGCTCTGCCGGAGGTGTGCATTGAAGAAACCACGGACAGGGGCCTCTGCTAGTCAGCCTCCCATCTCACACACTGTGTCTGTCCAGCGTTTTCCCCCGCCACCTGATCCAACTCACCATCAGGTGGTGATCAGTTGACAGCTCAGCCCCTCTCTTTACCCGAGTGTCCAGAACATATGGCCTTAGTTCTGATGATACGATTACAAAATCTATCATCGACCTGCGGCCTTGAGTGTCCTGGTGCCATGTGCACTTATGGACACTCTTATGTCCGAACATGGTGTCCACAGAAGTCCAACAACAAAGCCCCGCTTGGGTTCAGGTCTGGGAGGCCGTTCCTCCCAATCACCCCCCTCAAGGTCTCGCTGTCATTGCCCACGTGAGCATTGAAGTCTCCCGGTAGGAAAATCGAGTCCTCAGGCAGAGCACCCTCCAATACCCCACCCAGGGACTCCAAGAAGGCTGGGTACTGAACCGTCACTCTGCGCATAAGCGTAGACGACGGTCAGGACCTGTTCCCCTACCCGCAGGAGCACGGATTAAAGCCTCTCATCCACTGGGAGAAACCCCAACATACAGGCAGCAAGCCGATACCAAGATACCCACCCCAGCCCACCGCCTCTCACCAGGGGCAACTCCAGACTGAGTCCGGTCTCTCTCCAGGAGACTGTTTCCACAACCCAAGCCTTGCGTTGAGGTGAGCCCGACTATATCTAGCTGGTACCTTTCAACCTCACGCACTAACTCAGGCTCCTTCCCCACCGGAGAGGTGACTTTCCATGTCCCATTTGCCAGTCTTCATAGCCGGGAATCGGTCCACCAGGACCTCCACTCCTGGCCACCGCCCAGCTCACAATGCACCCGACCCCTACGGTGCCTCCTGCAGGTGGTGGACCTTCAGGAAGATGGGCCCATGTCCCTCCCCGGGCCTGGCTCCAGGTCGGGAGCCCGGTAACCCTATCCCAGGCACAGTAAACTGCTCCCTTGATGGTCTTCTCATAGGGGTCTTCTGAATCGCTCTTTGTCTGGTCCCTCACCCAGGACCAATTTGCTATGGGGAGACCCTAGGGTCTCCCCATAGCCCCCATAGCCCCTGGGATCCCTGGGACACACAATCGCCTCCACCACGATAAGGTAGCTATTTGTAGAGGGGACTTTATAAAATAAACAAAATGAATTAGAATGAACATCTCACACTTCAGTCCACCTTTTATAGGCAGTGCATTAAAAATCCACAGGACACGAGACATTCCCATCTCACTGGAAATTCTGTGGAATACAAAACATCAAAACTTGATTAAAAGCATTAAAATCAAGATAAATGAAACATTAACAAAAACTAGCTTGAGAGTTCACAGATAATAAAACAGAAACAAATGAAATCGAGGCAGGAGGGTCAATATTGAAACAAAGAGTTGTCTCTAGAGGTGTTTACGACGTTTTTTGTGTGTTTGCGAACGTTTTTTCAACTTCACTGCAAACTGTAGTCGAGCTGACAAACTGTATGTTTTACATGCTTATTCTAACACAAAGCTTTTATTGGACTCACAGTAACGTAACATCACCAGCTCTGTTACGTGTTTCATGTCAGTGCAAAAAGCAGAGGTCGCTTGAGTATAGAGTATGGGTGTCAGAGGCGAAGCGGGTGGAGACTTGGTTGAAGATCTCTGGCCAGGGTGAGGTGGTGATGGGGAGGTCGGGTATGAAAAGCAGAATGACAGAGCTGGATGGAAGCCGATTGGCTCGTCAATAAAATGAAGTGAAACGCGAGTTATGTAAAGAACAGACGAGCAGCAGGCGGATGAGTGAACACTCATCCTCCTCAGAGTTTTCAGTCCCACTGACGCTGAAGCAGAGCAGCAGCTCTCCAGTAAGATTAACTGCCAATAGTGGGCTTTTAGATTTGAAGTCTTGAAATGTGAGGAAGTCGCAGCCCACTGATGGTCTTTGTTTCCTCTCACAGCTGATGGGAAGAGTCTGGTTTCGGTGGGAATCGATGACGGACATTCGATTGTCGTCTGGGACTGGAAGAGAGGAGAGAAGCTCGCCACTGCCCGGTACTCGCATTTCTGCTGTCCTTAACGTTGAAATGGCACAGAGCTGCAGCTAACGGCTACTGTCTGTGTCCGTCTTCTCTCAGGGGTCACAAGGACAAGATATTTGTGGTGAAGTGTAATCCCATGCTCGCGGACAAACTGGTCACTGTGGGAATCAAACACGTCAAGTTCTGGCAGCTTGCAGGTAAAACTGCAGGGTCGATGTTTCCCTTTGACTGTAATTTAGCATTTATCCCACACCTGCTCGCCATAGCATCATCTCTGCTCTTCTCGTTTGCTGTTATTAACCTCAGAAGAGCAGGAAAACTGCACTCTGAGTCATAATGTGAACCCACAGATTGAGTGCAGATACTTTTAGATTCAGTGTGAAGAGGTCATTATCTCTGCTGGCCTTCATGAAGAACTGTCTATAAACCCACGAGGTGTTCATCGCACAGGACTGTTGATATGACTATAACAGAAATAAAGACACAATTGGTTCACTAGGATCTGTCATTTTAGTAGCACACAGACATTAGATAAAACACTGATCACTTTATATTTGACGTTTAAAACTGTGCTGACTTCTTGGACGGTCTGTTAGTTCAGTAACCTCACAGCCAGTCAAATAATATCATTAAAAATGCTCCAATGGCACAAACAGCAATTAGTTTTTTAAATGTCATCATTGACCCAACTCGTTAAAATTGTTTTTTCACTGGAAGGTTAAAAATGAGCAGACGATGTCATTATATGCTGATGATGGGATCGTATTTATTACATAATTACTAAAATCAGTGTGAGCACTGTGAGGTCAAACATGGTCCATTAGCTGAGGTGAAGCCACCTGCGTCACCATCCACCTGTCAGTCAAACAGGCCACGCCCTAAGGAATGCAGACTAACCAGTTTAAACAGGTAAGCTGTGAAATCATTCTGCCCCCTTACAGGTGTTACATAGGAGGAAATGACCTAGAGACCAGAACAGTTTGTGTATCCGGCTGTAAACGTGTTTATTTATTTATTTGTGGTGACTAACTCACTACTGGAGCCCCTGCTGGACACTAGAGGAACTGCAGCTGTATGTGACAGTGTGACGCAGCACTTCTCCCTCTGGCCTCCAGGTGGTGGTTTGACCTTCAAGCGCGGCGCGTTCAGGAGCATCGGCCGGCCAGAGACCATGATGTCGGTGTGTTACGGCCGCACCGAGGCGCTGGTGTTCTCCGGAACCGCCACCGGAGACGTTTACATCTGGAAGGAGCCGCTGCTGCTGAAAACGGTGAAGGCCCACGACGGACCGGTGTTCGCCATGTTCTCCCTGGACAAGGTGAGGAGGGCAGAGCCGAACCCAACCCACGGCATCTGTCTGTATAAGGTATTTAAACGCAGTGAAATCTGTTTGGCTGCAGGGCTTTGTGACGGGTGGGAAGGACGGCGTGGTGGAGCTGTGGGACGACATGTTTGACCGCTGCCTGAAAACCTACGCCATCAAGAGAGCAGCGCTGTCCCCGGGGTCTAAAGGTGCTTAGATACAGTCAGCACATAAACACATGATCAAAACGCATGTTTTTGTTTGATGTTGGGCGTGGTCGGGCTCGCAGGCAGCACAGCGTCACAAACAGCTGATTCTGCGGTGGAAATCACTGCATCGGCCGTCAGCAGTGAACATGGCGCATCGCTGCATCCAAACTCAAACTCCAGCACGTGAAGATCCGAGGAACAGCAACACCTTCTCTGAGCCCGAGCTCGTTTAAGGTGGACTCACCAATCCGACCAATCAGAGTCTGACATTCTTTGTGTTTGTCGCTAATAACCAAACGTTTTAGTGCTGAAACGTGATCATGGTGTAAAGTCAGCCAGTGTTACAGATGCTAAACAGCTGCATGCTAACTGTGTCACTAAGAGCCTCAGCTGGTGGCTTTGCTGCCTGTTCCTGTGTCCGGCCACCTGTGGCGTCTCCTGACGGATGACACTGAGGTCTCAGAGTCGAGCTTTCCCCACAATGCTGGTGAAGGTTCAAATCCACTGAACGCTTTATGTTTTCAGCTTTTCTCCTTTAACAGCGCAGAGATGCTCTGTAACTCGACCGAGTTTCATATTTAACTCGTGGGAACGGCTCAGGAGTTGATCGTCCTGGAGAGCAGAACCTCTCCTGTCCAACACTGCCATCATGTGGACGTGCAGCTGTAACTGTAAAAATATCCAGTTTGGAAAAGAGAGCCGGAAAGATCCGCCTTTAGTCCAGGCTGCTCAGCAGATCACAGAGACGATTACAGAGAAACAATAATGGTTTGAGTCAACCCCATCGCGGGACACATGGAGATCTTCAGCCAGGGCTGTGTGTGTGTGTGTGTGTGTGTGTGTGTGTGTGTGTGTGTGTGTGTGTGTGTGTGTGTGTGTGTGTGTGTGTGTGTGTGTAAGACCCCAAATGATCATGTCATAAAACTCCCTGCAACACAG
>VURO01032978.1:0-11317 GCA_015108175.1 Pelvicachromis taeniatus | reverse complement strand
GTGCGGTTGTGCGGTTGTGCTGGTGTGCGGTTGTGCTGGTGTGCGGTTGTGCGGGTGTGCGGTTGTGCGAGTGTGCGGGTGTGCTGGTGTGCGGTTGTGCTGGTGTGCGGTTGTGCGGGTGTGCGGTTGTGCGAGTGTGCGGGTGTGCTGGTGTGCGGTTGTGCTGGTGTGCGGTTGTGCGGGTGTGCGGTTGTGCGGGTGTGCTGGTGTGCGGGTGTGCTGGTGTGCTGGTGTGCGGTTGTGCTGGTGTGCGGTTGTGCGGGTGTGCTGGTGTGCTGGTGTGCGGTTGTGCGGGTGTGCTGGTGTGCTGGTGTGCTGGTGTGCGGGTGTGCGGGTGGTCTTACTGGTTGGCACTGGTTAGAGCAGTTGACGCTGACGGTGCGCAGCACGTGGAAGCCGCTCGCTGGGTCGAGGCTGCGGCCGCACTGCCGGCTGTGACACAAACCGTCGTCGCCGCGCTCCACCAGAGTCTGACCGGGCCTCAGCACTCCTCGCTCCCCGAACACACACACAGCCTCACGCACTAAACACACAGAGGTCAGAGGGTCCGAAGCTGCAGGCTGCACTTACTACAGTAAAAACCTCTGAGACTGATCAAACATGAGGTCAACAGAATGTCCTGACGTGCACTCAGCTCAGCGCACTTTTGGGAACATTAAACGTACCACACTTGTATCTCTTGCAGGCACACTGGTTCTGCGGATCGGACAGAAAGGCCCGGTCCAGCTGGGCAGCCTCCCCCTGCAGAACACACAGAGAACCAGGGCTACAGATGGGCATTAATGCATACAGAATATACAAAGAGTACGTTACACAAGGAACCCAACAGACAAGGATATGTGACCTATAACGTCAGGTTTATGAGCAATAATCTGGAGCAGACAAAGTCAGGACCTACCAGGCCACATTTTGGGGAGGCAATCTTTTCACAGGAACACTCTGAAGACACAAAACACAAACGACCATTATCTCCACAATGAAGTTCAGCCGAGATGACACAACACCACAAACTAAATCTGTGCCATGACAAAGCAAAGTCATTTTAAATTGTGGTTCTCTAAAGATGTGACAGGCGTAGCACTGATCGGACATAACCTTCAGGGTTCCCCTCAGGGTTCCCCTCAGGGCTCCCCTCAGGGCTCCCCTCAGGGTTCCCCTCAGGGTTCCCCTCAGGGTTCCCCTCAGGGCTCCCCTCAGGGCTCCCCTCAGGGCTCCCCTCATACCGCATGTTTGGCCGGGACAGCAGAGACCAGGACTGGACACAGAAACCACTGACATCCCGACAGGACAGGTGAGCTGAGGACACCTGTAGGGCTCACACACTGTGCAAACACACACACACAGAAAAACATGCAAGTCATTGATGCGTCGTAGCTGTCCAGCAGTTGGATCATGTTAACATGAAGTGGATCCAGGATTAACTTTACACGAGTCGCCGTTCAGAACATCAGAAAAGATGGGCTCAAAGGGCTGTTGGTTTATTACGTATTCATGCTTTTTTAAAGTAGCTAAGTAATAAAGTAACTTATTACTTTTGAAAATAAGTAATCAGTAAAGTAACAGGATTACTTTCTTGGAGAAGTAATCAGTAACTAATTACTTTTTTCAAGTAACTTGACCAACACTGCTCGTGTGGCCCCTCCCTAAACAAAACGTTTGAACAGATGACGGGCTAACAGATACTCTGACATCATACAGACCCAAGGGTAGAAAAAAACTGTCCACATCCCAGAGTGTGCTAACCAGTCCTAACCCTGACCCTGACCCCTAACCCTGACCCCTAACCCTGACCCCTGACCCCTAACCCTGACCCCTAGCCCTGACCCCTAGCCCTGACCCCTAGCCCTGACCCCTAGCCCTGACCCCTAACACAAACACACAAAGAAAATGAAACCTCAGGGGCGGGCTGTAAATAGGGGAGGATTGTTTTCAGCCTCACTCGGTCCCCCCCCTCCGGGCACAGCTCCATCCAGAGTCTCTATCAGCCACAACACTTTTTTCTTTGTGTGCTTCTCGCCTGAAGAAGGCCGGAGTCTGGCCGAAACGTCGCAGCATAAGCACACGAATTTATTCACTGGCTTAATTTGAGGAGTTTTTTTGTTTAAATTCATATTAATAAATAACTATACATATAGAAACCTTTAAATAGAATGTATTAGAACATGCCTTATTATAACTCATTAGTATTTACATAGAATAACAAAGCCTACAGGGTACACTAAAAATGTAACATAACTCCTCGGGGGAAGATGAGCGCCTCCAGGTGGACTACGGTCCCTACAGGGAGGAGACCTTCCCGACAGTGTTTCCGGGGACGGACAGGGCGACCCGTTGGGGGGATGGACAGTGCCCTTCCTGCCTCCGGCTGGACACAGGCTCCGTCCGCACATCCTAACCCTAGGCTGAGCTTTGGGCTCTCAGGGATTACGTATGCACCTTATTATCTGAATCTCTAAGCCAGTGTGTACAGCTGCCATGGTAACAGTAGACGTATGAGAGGAAATGAATGAAAGTATAATTAGTCGTGTTAATGGACAATTTTAAAATGATCCAACTATCAAAAAACACAAGTGAACTCGGCCGAGCTGAGCCCTTTTCACTGTTTGAGCTTAACGCAGCCAAAGCTACAGGTGTGTGAGTGGAAGCAGGTGTGCTCTGACCGCACTGGTAGGCGGGGCAGCAGCGATCCGTGGTGTTGCTGTCCACAGTCAGAACCTCCCCGTCCTGGCAGAGGGGCGGCGCCTCCACACAGGAAGCACACACTGTATGAAAACACACTTTTGTAACCGCACCGATAACTTTCAATGATTCTGTAATAGCCAAGCGTTGTGCCTCGGCACAGAGGACGTGATCGTTGCACTGACTGCAGATGTGGGCGAGGCAGCAGCTGCCATCAGCTCTGGTGGCGAGCAGAACCTGGTCGTCCCTGCAGGTGGGGATGTCGGACTCGCAGAGCACCGGATCGCACTCTGCAACACAGCAAACAGGATTCGCTCTCTTTATACGTCTGATAGCTTCACTTGTCACGATTACAAGAAATAAGGCAAATGTCCACCCATGTGCGCCTGCAGGTTGCCAGAATGGTGATAATGACACTAACAATCTGTTTGTTTGGCTTGGGTCAGAGTCTCTGCTGGTAGCAGGAGGCGGGGTGACCCTACACCCTACAGGTCACATCGTCACTTTCATTTTCAGGTGTTTTTGAAGTCAGGAGGTAACTTAACCTAATTATGATGCAAGCATGACATGCTCTAATCTAAGACTGTAAGAAAGCAGTGGCGTCTTTTCATCTTTCAAACTGCTCTCCAGTTTGGAACGTCGTCTCTGTAACGATGACATTTCTGAGGGCAGTAAATATGTTACAGACGGTGGTTTGTAAACAACAATGGATTTATAAAGACTCACAGTAAAATAAAAAGAGCATACCTGCTCGTTTACAGTACTTACAAAGCACTTAAAGTACGATGTGACAGTTTACAAACTGTGTCATCATCTGATCACAGAACTCACCACAGACATAGTGTGGGCAGCAGGAGTCCTGTCTGTAGTATGACACCGGCTTCTCTCCATATGTGCACTCAGGGGGGAGCTGCTCACACGTGCTCTGGTTACACACTGCAGTTAGAAATCCCATGATGTCATTGGAAAGCTCGTTCTGTTTAGGATGTTATAAATCATTCCGGCTCAGATCTGAAGAGCAGCACGTGTCGATTTGGAGCCGTTTGCTGTTTCAGACAAAAGCACTGCAACTCACCGCAGACTTTCTGTGGGCAACAGCTGGTGTCATCGGCCAGGCTGATGGTCACCTCCCCTGCTCGGCGGCACACGGGCGCCGCCATGCTGGAGCAGTTGTATTCCACGGGAACGATGGTGTCATTGTCGCAGCGGTACATGCAGCAGGCGTCCTTCGAGGCTTTCCAAACCTCGCCATGCGCACGAGGAACGCCGCCGCTGTCGGTGCAGGCTGCAGACAAACATACACTCTAATTTAGACACAGATGACTACATTCAATCTTTGAAAGCTTAAACAGAATGTGGTTCAGCTGACTGATGCCCATTCGTCCCAAACTAAGAAGCTTTGACACAGATTTTAAACTAAAGGCTGGCTTATACGTCGCCACAAAATATTTATAGAGTGGTGCTTTTGTTGCGACTGCGCATTACTTTCTACAGATCATGAAATGGGTCTGACAATACATGACAAGACAGAAGACAAGATTTCAAGTCACGCATTTCAACATTTAGAGTTAATGAGCTGAAATTTTGAAAAAATAACTCAAAATTTCAAGTTAGCGCTGCCAATCAGGATGCTCCGTGAAGGTACATCATTTCCTGGTAGTCTGGAAGCAGAAAGTGGAAGGCGTCAGCTGCCAATGTTACCAGTGCCTCACCTGCAGGTCAATGAGCGAGCTGCTGAGCTGAATCGCAGTGTTATTATCAGAATAACAGCAATTTGTTCATGTTTACTGTACAATAGTAGCTCACTGTAGAATCTGCTTTCAGCAATGACATCATCACAGAGCGTCTTGATCAGCAGAGCTAACCTGAAGTTTCAACTTACTAACTCAAAATGTTTAGGAAATAACTTTTTCTCTTATTTCAGTGGCAAAATCAACTTTCCTTAGTCTAGACCAGGGGTTAGTCTAGACCAGGGGTTAGTCTGAACCAGGGGTTAGTCTGAACCAGGGGTTAGTCTAGACCAGGGGTTAGTCTGAACCAGGGGTTAGTCTAGACCAGGGGTTAGTCTGAACCAGGGGTTAGTCTAGACCAGGGGTTAGTCTGAACCAGGGGTTAGTCTAGACCAGGGGTTAGTCTGAACCAGGGGTTAGTCTGAACCAGGGGTTAGTCTAGACCAGGGGTTAGTCTAGACCAGGGGTTAGTCTAGACCAGGGGTTAGTCTGAACCAGGGGTTAGTCTGAACCAGGGGTTAGTCTAGACCAGGGGTTAGTCTAGACCAGGGGTTAGTCTAAACCAGGGGTTAGTCTAGACCAGGGGTGTCCCACACAGTGTCCCTGCAGTGTCCCACACAGGGTCCCACACAGTGTCCCACACAGTGTCCCTGCAGCACGGACTACACTGCCCATCAGGCTACATTATTAAAGGGCTATGATGTAACACTCTGCTCATATTGCCTTCATGTTAAATAATAATAATATACTTTTTCAAATATTTCTTCTCTTCAATATGCGGGCCACAAGTAGAGGTGATGTGGGCTGCAAGTGGCCCGCGGGCCGCGGGTTTGAGACGCCTGGTCTAAACAGTTGCAGAGTCCCGTCGCCATGATCCGATGCACAGACCTTCCCTTCTTGCTGTGTGCTGTGGTGGTAACCTGGGCTCTTACCGCACTTGTCAGGTGGGATGCAGAGTGCCGAGTATGGCCGGTGGAGCAGCGTTCCCTCAGGGCACACGCAGCCCTCAGTCAGGCCAGAACACTGATCTGGATCAGAGTCGAAGTCGTGGTTGGGGCAGGACTGGGACGTGCAGGCTGGCAGACAGGCCTGATACCTCAGAGTGTTGGGACACACGAAGGCTGCAGGAGGAGCCGCAGACACGTCAGTGCCATCAATGCTTTATTTCATACTTTCTCTAAAAACACATCAATGGGATTAACTGGAGAGCAAAATCAAGGCAGGGCTGCTGGGATGAAACAGTAGTGTTTGCCTGCTACACAACAAGGTTTACTCCGACGACAGTCTTACGGCAGTAACTTGGACTCCTCCACTCAATGCAGATATTGAATTTGTGACAGGAAGCCACATAAGCAGCCAGAGCCACACACTGGTTGTTGACATACTCCGAGTCTCGTACCCAAACCTCACAAAACGTGGTGGGTGGGACCTACAAAGAAAGAAAAATGAACTACTAATACTGTTACATTAGTAGATTTGAATACTTTAATTATGTAACTATATTTGCAACAATGTGCAGTCATTTAAAATGAACTTTATGCTTTTTTGTCGTCTCCTATAACAGGAAGCTGATCGAATGAATGAATGATTTACATACAAAGGCATGACAGGAGGTGAAGGCCTGGTTCTGCAGCATGAAGAAGCAGCTGGAGCAGTCACTGGTGGAGCAGTTGAGCTCACGGCGGCGGCTGTGGCTGATGTAACTTGTAGTGTTGGGAACCTGCCAGCTGTCGATGAACACCGCTGGGTCTTCACTTTCACCCACTGTGGTCCCATTTGCCAAAGTCAGGTCGTTTGATGGGTCTCCATCACAGAAGCCTAAGACGTGCAAGGGAGGGGGACTTGCACCATTCATTTCACCTCATCGTGACATTTGTGTCCGCAAATGTGAAACAATTGTTTTGGGTGGTGTGCTGAGAAAAAGTGGGTTACTATGCCACAGGTGTTCAACCTAGCAGAATGTGATACTGTGTAACGCTAAAAAGAAAGACAAGTGTGTTCTCACCACAGAGGCCCATGGTGGGCAGCTTGTTTGGGGAGCTGTCAGTGTCGATGACCATCATCCCTGTACTGTGGTACCACTGTAGCTTCAGACCGGCCGGGCTGCGGATCAGGTACATGTTGCCTGTGTCGTAAATCTCAAAGCCGTACTTTTTGAATCGAGGTTTAGCATACCTCGAATTGACGTACAGCTGAAAGAAAGCACCAAGAGCTAAATGTCATCAGGTGGGTTTTTATCAGTGCTTGAGCTTTAGTCAGGAGAAGAGTGTCTCCTACCCTCCGCTGCAGCCTGTTGATAATGATGTGGTTGGATTCATGGGTGATGTTGAGTGCCACCAGACACAAGTTGGTAAAATTCCACAAGAGCTTTAGAAAGCAAAAGAAAGTCAGATCAGCAACGTTTGTCCAGTTGACTTCCAGAGCAACTGTGTTGCATTTACTCACTGGTGACTGTGAGTCAGCGGGACACTCCTGAACCACAACACTGACGCTTTCATTGGGCAGCTGGGTCACTATGAACGAGGCGGCCTTGTAGATGGCAACGCTGTTCCCGTCAAACGTGATCACGTTCAGATCAGGGAACATCGTGCATCGACCTGGCACAGCAGAGAGACCAACGAGCGCAGGTACAGATACCAAGACATCGACGCCAGATATGTAAGGGAGACATTATCAGCAAAATGTAACAGTGTGAAGGACATGTTCTTGTAAAAAAAGAAGATATTATTGTGTTTCTGTCACTTGTGTGTTTTCCTCACATGGACAGTCCCACTTAGGGCAGCACTTGTCTCCATTGACGAGGATAGCGAAGCCAAGCAGGCCGCAGTTGGGCGGGTCGGCCGTGTAAGGGCAGCTCTGGGACTTGTTGAACAGGACGAGCTGGTTGTTGACACAGATGTACTTGGTGCAATCATCAATGATCTCTGCATACGGAGGCTGGTGCAAAAGAAACAATACAAGTCAAAATGAAGGTTATTTGTTCTTTGAAATTAGGAAAGTAAAGTTTTTTGGCACAGCTAAGGTTTTACCAAAAGTCACGGTTTCATTTCTGTTAAACTATGCAACACGGTTTTTTTCATATTCAGCAAATAGATCATGATTGCATAACAGATCGGATTTAAGTGCACCACAAATATATGTAATCAGACATCGAAGCTCAGTCTTTAGATGTGTTGTGTGTCTGAAAAGCACAAGAAGGAACAATTCTACAGTCCTCTATATTCAGACTGAGATTTCCCTCTGCAGACATTTTATCTGTCAGCTTTGCGTTGTCCTGGCAACAAAAACATGAAGCAAATCAGCAAAGAGAACTCCAGTGCAGAACAGAGCATACATCAATACAAAAGAAACAGAATAAAGACACTGCACAAAAAAA
Source organism: Pelvicachromis taeniatus (assembly GCA_015108175.1). Classification (NCBI taxonomy): domain Eukaryota; kingdom Metazoa; phylum Chordata; class Actinopteri; order Cichliformes; family Cichlidae; genus Pelvicachromis; species Pelvicachromis taeniatus. The sequence goes on along the minus strand of VURO01032978.1, from coordinate 3,532 downwards.
GGAGCTGGGATGAGGGTGGGTTGCAAAGTGGCTTGTCGATGTGCAGCAACTACAGGTGAGCAAAAGCAACTTAAAGCATGCCATCTGTGGAAAAGAAGCAGATGCAAGCACTGCGATCAGCTGATCTGCTGTTACTGCCTCAGTCTGACTTTGTAGCCTGCCTGAAGTAATTGATTAGTAAAGTGAAATGAAGCTGAATAATAAGTGAGCCCACCGTGCACATCCTTGGAGGTAATAAGGTAATGGATGTTGTTCCCTCTGTTGTGTGACTGGTCGTTCCCTCTGATGTGTGAGGAGAAGTTGTTGCACTTGGACTTGTACGATCGACTTTGTCCAGCACAGGCGTTTGGACTGTAGTGGCTGATGGACGGGAGGTTGTAGCTGAAGTGGGAACACTGAGTTTTTGGGTGGAGCTCACCACATCAGGCACTGGTGCAGATGGTGACACATGAGTCTCTGTGGTTGTCGAAGTTCCCACAGACATGGTTGGCACTCTGGGGGTTGAAGCCGGGATAGCTGTAGATGTTGTGACTGTAGTTAACGTAGGAAGAGGCAGCGGAGCAGTTATGGTGGTCGAGCGGGATTCTGCTGTGGTTGCGTCTGGAGGTGCGGTTGTTGTACTAACTGGCTCTGCTGATGTTGTGATGGTTGTCGGTGTCACTTCTGATGTGGTTGGTGAGACAGTTGGTGGGCTGACAGTGGTTGATCTGGTGGTTACTGCTGCTGGCCTTGTTGCTACTGTTACCCTTGCGGTGAATGGCCTGATGGTTGCACGCTCAGTCGACATTGTTCTGGGAGTAATTCTTGTTGTCACAGGAAGTCTGGGTGTTGTCCTGAGGGTGGTTGTCTGTGTGATAATGGTAGTTGTTGTAGCGGGTGCAGCTCTTGAAGTGGACACCAGCCGGGTGGTGACTTTGTCCAGGAGACTTGTTGTCCTAGGAGGTGCTGTGGAAGTGGTAGTGCCGAGTGGTGATGAAGATGGACGCGATGTGGTTGCAGATGTTGTTGACACCTGCACTCTGCCTGTTAGTGGATATATTGTCTCTGTAATTGGTGGAACAATGACAGGTCCTTGTGTCATGGTGGCAACAACAGCTGGTGCACTTGCAGTTGCTGTGGTAAGCTTTGTTCCAGGGGAAGGAGGCAAAGGTGTAGCCACTTTTGTGGTTGTGGTGGCTGTGAATGGTGCGGTTGGTCTTTCAGGGAGTGTCCCACTTTGGGCAGTGCTGGGTGTCGATGCTGATTTTGCAGGTGTTACACTCGGCTCAGTTGTTAGTGGAACATGAGGAACTGCAGTAGTTGCAGTGGAAGCGACCGCATGGACAACAGTTTCAGATTTGACCTCTGGTGTCGTCTCCACTGTGGCTCTGTAGACCGGGGTGGAGGAGGTCTGCCAAAGAGCGGGGCGCCCAGGTGCTGAGGTACTACCAGTAGTTGGTGGACTGGTGGGGCTTTCAGTTATCGGGGATCGTGACACAGGAGTGGTTTCTATCAGACTTGTCGTGACTACAGGAACTGTGGGCACTGTGGTTATTTCTGGCATTTCTGGAGGTCTTGCTGTTGCAGTGGCACTTGTGGTGGTCGTCCTCTCTGTAACAGGGACAGCCGCAGACCAGGAAGTTCTTTCAGTATAGACTGTAGATTTGGACAAAGGAGCAGTGGTGCTGTCAGTAACCTTCTCAGGTAAAGGTACAGCCTGTGTTGTGCCAGATGCAGGGGAGTCAGTTATGGACACTTCCTGTGTGACTGTTCTCCAGTCTGCAGTGGCCGAGGTAGAGGCAGAGGGTAGGTGTGAGCTTGGTCCAAAGTGAGTCAGGGCTGTTGTGGTAAATTCGGGAACCGTTGTTGTGGACGTTGTCAGGTCTGTAGAGGTGGTGTGCAACACCCTCTCTGTGGTTACAGATGGTGTTATGATGTGTGGGGTTGTTCTAGTCAAAGGTGCAGCTGCTGTGACTGAGTCCGTCATCATCCATGAAGTGATTTCTGGCAAAGCCATAGTTCCTGTTTCCACAGAAGGAGGGGCTGGGAGAGCTGCAGCTGTTGTGAAGGCTGTGCTTGGTGAACCAGATGGGATGGATGTTGTCGCTGTAGTTCCTTCCACTGTTGTTCTGGTGTCAGTGTGTGCAGAGGTAGTTGTACTAGGAACAATAGTTTTTTCTGTAATTACAGACGTTTCCGGGACCAGAGTAGGACTGGGGCTGGAAGCTGCGACCATCGGAGCGATCCCTGTTGAATGTGTTGTGGCCTCTGTGGTCTGCACAACTACAGGAGTGCTGCTTTTGGCTGTCCCCTCTAGAGAGGTTGGGGTCGGAGCTGCAGTGGCGGGTGCTGGCTCAGCGGTCACAGTGGTGGTGAACAGTGGCTGCAGGGAATCGGTGGACTTGGTGGAAGAAGTGAGCCAGAACAGGGGTGTGATGGTAAAAGACGTGCTACTTGTCTTAGAGGTGCTGGGACCCAAGGGGGTGACAGCAGAGCCCAACGGCCCAGTCATCCATTTTGTTGTACCCGTTATAGTGGTGGGCGGAGCCACTGTCACTTTGACAGTTGACAATGGCTCCACCACCTCTGGTCTCATCGCCGGTGGTGATGGGGGGATGGGGTAATGGGTACTGGAAGGACTTGCAGAAGGTGGCGTGATGGCAGGTGGTGTTTGTGAGGAGCTGGTGTGCAGACCCGCCTCTGGAACAGTGGGGGTGATTTTGGTTGTGGTAGCAGTGTGTAGAGGAGCAGCAGAGGCAGCAGTGGTGGAGGTGGTGGTATGGAGGGTACTGGTGGAGGCAGCAGTGGTGGAGGTGGTGGTATTGAGGGTACTGGTGGAGGCAGCAGTGGTGGAGGTGGTGGTATTGAGGGTACTGGTGGAGGCAGCAGTGGTGGAGGTGGTTGAAGAAGGTGCAGAGGCTGGCTGTGCAGCCGATGGTGTGACGGGCTGCACAGCGACTGGAACCTTGATACCTGTTCAGCCAGTAAAAGGTTTGTTAGAGAAACAATGAAAATGAAAAGAGACACAGATGGTGAAGTGAAAGAATGCACATCTTCATCATATCATCTTCATCATACATCATCAGTTTGATCATGCTTCGTGTTGGCAGCATTACTAAAAGCACTGCAAATAACCATTAACATGTTTTTTAATAACAGAAAATCAGAAAACTACTGTTACACAAACACATCCATCCATCCATCCATCTTCCTCCGCTTATCCGGGGCCGGGTCGCGGGGGCAGCAGCCCAAGCAGAGAAGCCCAGACCTCCCTCTCCTCAGCCACCTCCTCCAGCTCATCCGGGGGAACACCAAGGCGTTCCCAGGCCAGCCCAGAGATATAATCTCTCCAGCGTGTCCTGGGTCTGCCCCGGGGCCTCCTCCCGGTGGGACATGCCCGGAACACCTCACCCAGGAGTCGTCCAGGAGGCATCCTTATCAGATGCCCGAACCACCTTAACTGGCTCCTTTTGATGCGGAGGAGCAGTGGCTCTACTCTGAGCTCCTCCCGGATGGCCAAACTTCTCACCCTATCTCTAAGAGAGAGTCGCTA
>VURO01032972.1:6819-17224 GCA_015108175.1 Pelvicachromis taeniatus | reverse complement strand
TGTAAAGCATTACTTTTATTGATTAAAGATCTCCCTGCATTCAACCATACTTGTTATTAATCTCTGTCTCTCTTCCACAGCATGTCTCTATCCTGTCTTCCTTCTTTCACCCCAACCGGTGGCAGCAGATGGCCCCGCCCCTCCCTGAGCCTGGTTCTGCCGGAGGTTTCTTCCTGTTAAAAGGGAGTTTTTCCTTCCCACTGTCGCCAAAGAGCTTGCTCATAGGGGGTCATATGATTGTTGGGTTTTTCACTGTATGTATTATTGTAGGGTCTACCTTACAATGTAAAGCGCCTTGAGGCGACTGTTGTTGTGATTTGGCGCTATATAAATAAAATTGAATTGAACAGTTAGTGGGGATAGGTTCATTGGAAAACTCTAAATTGCCCATAGGTGTGAATGCGGGAGTGACTGTGAGTGTGACTGGTTGTCTGTCTGCGTGTCTCCGCCCTGCGACAGACTGGCGACCTGTCCAGGGTGTACCCCGCCTCTCGCCCAAAGACAGCTGGGATAGGCTCCAGCGCCCCCCGCCACCCTGAAAAGGATAAGCGGCTGCGAATGGATGGATGGATGGATTGAACTCTTTTCTTCTGTGCTTCAAACAAATAATAAGAAAGCTGTGACTTCAGTGTCACTCGTCACCAGGATGTCCAAACCTGCCTGTGTAGATAACAACAACTTCGAAGGTCTGCTGACTTTTATTTTGACAACACAACAGTGCTCTGTGAATATGTGTAATAGCAACAGTACCCCCACCCCAAACAAGCAAATACGTCTGCCACCAGCGTGAAGTGTGAGAATCCACTGCGGCCCACCCAGACCTCGAGGCCTCCACTAAACTCTGTGAAAACGGAGAGCTGTGGGACAGACGGCCGAGCCGGCGTCCCTGTTGTACATGAACTTACACCTGCTGCACCACCTGGGGTGCATGCATAGATGGTGGATTGCAATGTCAAGTTTTTCCGGACATCTGCACTGACTCGCTCACCATCTGACAAAGAGGACCCTGAGGTGGAAAACATAACCAGCACCAGAACTGGGACCATCACAGAAGTGGAAAACAACAAACAACACGGATTCATTTCGATCTTCGAACACTCGAATCTTCATCCACCCATTTTCTTCCACTTATTCACAAGAGAGCAGGAGCCTGCTACAGAGAGGTGTGTGTGTGTGTGTGTGGGGGGGTGAACACCTATTCAAACTCACACCTGTGGCCAATTCTTTAGGTTATTGTTCACCAGCTTTCTGCCGTCACCACGATCCTTCAGGTAGTAAAATAAAAAATAAAAATAGCCCGCCTGACGACAGTGAAGCATGATCTATATTTAAGCTCTTTGATGTCAGCAGCCTTTGACTGGATGATGGTTAGAGATGTATCAGGGACTCGGCTCTCGTGATCATTGGTGACATTTATGTATTTTTGGTCGTCTCGCTGAGTCATTCTGGACAGAGTTACTACACATGTCTCCTAAACGCCTCACACGGAATCAACCAAGACGCTGTCCTGAAAGGAGGACATGTTTAAGCATAACTTCAACCAGCAGACTGTGGGGTGAAACTTTCTCCAGAGCCCCTCTAACTACCCCCAAAACTACTAAAAAGTCTAATAAAGAATCTCTCTGACAGTCTCCGATTGACGTTTAAACCATCTCTGATGAAATCTCTAAAGGTTCGAGCTTCTCGTCCAGCTCTCCTTTTCACCCCCCTGTGAGGTTTAGATCTCCTTGAGGACAGAGAAACGCCTATTATACATTTAAAAAGTCTCCATGGAGTGTCGTTGCCTTCGTCCACCTCCCTCTCACCCACACATGGACCCATGCAGCCTCTTTTCCCTGATGGTTGTTACAAAGTTACCGACTTCAGGAGTTTCTGCATCAGAAAGCTAAAATACTGTTTTAGTCTTCAATTTTACATGTACCGATATTAAAGGTCACGACCCCTTTAATGGCCACGTCCACAATATATCTTGAGCAGTCTTAAAAATCGCCCTGGAATGTGTTTATTCAAACAGTCTTGTGGCTTTTGTCGCAGCTTTTGTGCGGCTGAACAAACGTGCAGCTATCAGTCGCTGGAGGTGAAAGCTGCCTTATCTCAGACATGAAGGTGCTATTTGTGGTTTAATGGAAGTGAGTGGCACACAACTTACAATTACTGTGAATGGGAAGTACTTGTTTATTGAGCTTTGTTGGAAAGTCATGCATACACTGGAGTGGTTCACTGTTTAAACAAGCCCTCCGAGTTTTTATGGGTTTTTTTTAAACACGTGAAGTCTGAGAAATAGTTTCTCTCAATCGAGATATGGACCGAATAAACAGCGTAAATGTGCCTCTCGTATGATTTTAGGGTCTTTACCTTACGAGGTAAAGTGCCTAGAGGCAACTACCGTAATTTCCGGACTATAAGCCGCTACTTTTTGCACGACCTTATTGTCCGGTGCGGCTTTTTCATGATTTTTGTGACATCGTAAGAGGATTTGTTTTGGTTTGTTCCGCCATTTTCATTCAGGGTCACCTGATCCAGCCCTAACTATATGCTTTAGCAAAAAGGAAAGTTTGAAGCCTGATCTTAAAAGTAGAGATAGTGTCTGTCTCCTGGATCCAAACTGGGAGCTGGTTCCATAGAAGCTGAAGGCTCTGCCTCCCATTCTACTTCGAAATACTCTAGGAACAACAAGTAAGCCAGCAGTGTGAGAGCCAAGTGCTCTAATGGGCTGATATGGTACTACAAGGTCATTAAGATAAGATGGGCCTGATTGTTTAAGACCTTGTATGTGAGGAGCAGGATTTTGGTCAGCAGTGGTTTCGTCCTGTGAACTCTGACCTTAACCGGGCCAAGTGAGGAGGCCTGCAGTGCTTTTCTCAAAGCATTTAAAAACTGCATTTTGTGTTTACTTTGTTTATTTTTTTTGTCTAGTATTAAAACGTATAACATAAGTAAACAATGAGGAGCAACAAACCGTCTCAGCTGCAGGGTCACAGGTCACAGAAACAGCTGTTTCCTGTTCTTTCTGTTTTATTTCAACTTTGTATTTTTATGCAGCCAGATTTATTAAACTTCAAGAAAGGCTGGATGGTCAAAGTGGATGACAATGACCAGGTAAACATTTTCACTTCATCCACATCTGCCTGTTTCAGGTTGTGGTGACGGTTTGAAGGATTTTTCCAGCCTGTGTGAAATGTGCTTTGCTTCCCTCTAGTGGAAGAAATCTTGGTTTGTGCTGTCGGCCGACAGTCTGAGATACTACAAGGACTCGACGGCTGAGGAGGTACTTTAACCGTAGCTTCATAGAGTAGAATATAAACAGTTTTTGTGCTTTTTCCAGAGCTCCACGATGCTTTCTTCTTCTCCTCGCAGGCCTCAGATCTGGAAGGAGACATCGACCTAACGAAGTGTTACAATGTGTCTGAGTACCAGGTGCAAAGAAACTACGGCTTTCAGATCCACGTACGTCTTCACTTCTGCATGTCATCGCTTCATCTTGTGCTCTAAAGATGGAGGTTAGTCACGTGTTTTTATGTCGCAGACCCCGGAGGGCATCTTCACGCTGTCGGCGATGACCGCGGGGATACGAAAGAACTGGATCCAGGCGCTGATGAAGAACGTCCGTCCGGCCAACGCCCCTGATGTGGCCAGGTGACCACGCTGGTTGTGCGGCTTAAAGTGTTTAATCGTGACTTAAAGATGAGATGAAAGCACTTGGTTGATTTTTCTTTTTCATGTTTAAACCATCCTGTTCTCAGTTTACCTGGCCAGCACATTAACTGTAACCCAACCGAGGTCCTCCCCAAACCAGACGTGACTCAGGACTCTCCCTCGGCCGACGTCTCCTCAGAGAGCGACCCTCACCCCAAAGCCAGGAGCGTGACGGAAAGACGGCGCGAAGGCCGCTACAAAACCTTCGACTGGGCTGAGTTCAAGCCTCAGAGCGAGCCGGAGGTGGACGCCGATCCACAGAAATCCCCCTGCTGGCTGGAGCTGAGCGACCTGGAGCGAAGGAGGCGGCGCGAGGAGAGGAGGAGGAGGTATGAGAGGATGCTGGGCTTCTCTCTGCTGGAAAAGGATGGCAGCGTCCGAGCGCTGAGTCCGAAATCGCAGCAGAGGATGGAGGAGGAGATGGAGGAGTGCTGGAAGCAGGTGGAGAAGACGGTGTTCAGAGTGGAGAGGGCGGTGCCGCTGTTTTCTGACGGGAGAGACGCAGAGGAGATGGAGAAGGTGGTGCAGAGCTACAGGAAGGCGGTGAGTGGAGCTTCGACCACCACGTCTCATGTATTCATCCCAGAACGTATATCTTTAATTGACACAGTTGTTTCTTTGGCGTTCGCTCACAGGGAAACGATGGAGGCTGGTGTTTGTCGTGTAGAGTAACTCTTTGTTCTTTGTGTTATTGGAGGTGGAGGAGCTGAAGGTTCAGTTGGAGGAGTCGGAGCGTCGCCGGCTGGAGCTGGAAGCTCAGCATCAGCAGGTGTGAGAGAGCGCTGTTTGATGTTTTTGATCGTCTCAGTCGGTTTTCTGAAGTTTTCTGATCTTTCTTTTTACTTCAGCCGGATTCTGTCGTCAGTCCTGAAGCTGATTTCTACCCATCAGATATGGATGAAAAGTACCGAGCGCTCCTGCAGCAGCAGAAGATCATCAGACAGAACATGGAGGAGCAGCTCGGCCAGGAAACACCGTCACCAACACCACAGCTGCCCAGCGTCTGGCTGCACGATACGGAGGGCGAGCTGCAAGAACTGGAGGACTTATTATCCGAGACTGCGGCCTCACCTTTACTGTCGCCGGCGTCAGACAGCCAGCGCCGTCAGAGTGAGGGAATGAGCTTTGATGACAGGACAGCCGACCTCCAGGACCAGCTGCACACAGACGCCCGTCAGCCGTTTCCCTCCTCAGAGACTCAGGTGGATACATTTGGCTCGTGGGCCCGTGAGCCCGCAGAGGAAGACGAGTCCCCGCTGAAACAGGTGACCTCTGATCAGGTGACCCTGAGGAAGCTTTCCCAGGAGGTGGAGCTGCTCACGAGCCAGAACGAGGCTCTGAACCAGCGCAACCAGGAGATGCTGAACCAGCTGACGGAGGCGGACCGCGAGATCGAAAGGCTGAAGGCGGAGCTCAGCAGCAGGTACTCGGAGCCCCGTGACCTCCCTGAGGTGGAGCAGCAGGGGAAGACCAGGGTGAAAGATCTGGAGATGGAGCTGAACGTGAAGAACCAGGAGCTCCAGGAGGCCCAGACGCTGATCAGCTCCCTGGAGGAGAACCTGAAGGAGACGGAGGTGCTGCTGCAGCTGAGCGACCCGACGGGAGAGGATGAAAACAAAAAGAGGGCCGAGAAACCGGAGGGATACCTGCTACGGTGTTTCGAAGCGACCGAGGCCAAGCTGACCGAGCTGGAGAGACAGCTCAACCAATCAGAGCTGACCTGCAGGGAGCTGCAGGAAGCAGAGACGTTTTCCCGCCAACGAGCGGCGGAGGCGGAGGGTGACATCAGGAGGCTGAATGAGGAGTTAGAGAAGGAGAGACTGAAAGGAGATAGGAGTGTTTCTGCTGAGGAAAAGACCCAGAAAGTGATGGAGGGGATGGTCGCGAGGCTGAGAGCTTTGAGGAGACTTTTAGAGGCGATCGACAGGTTGGATAAAGGAGGTGAGGAGGAGGTGGAGCAGGAGGAGGGGAGTCCTGCTGTGCTGAGCCAGCTGGAGTGGGAGGACGCGTTTTGGAGCAAACTGAAGGAGGATCCGTCCGAGCTGATGGAGCCTGCAGATGTGCGGGTCGGCGAGGCGGCAGAACAGATGATGCTGGAGACACGGATGCTGCTCGTAGGGCACCGCCTGCTTCAGACCGAGCAGGCGGCGCAGGAAGACGGGGAGGGCAGACGCGAGGGCGAGGCTAACGTTCTAGCATCGGACAGCACGGGGACGCAGGAGAAGAGCGGCGTGTTTGATTTGAGTGACTTAGAGCGTTTCAGAGGCGTCACACAGATTAAAATCTCTCTGCTGGACCAGCTCGCCGCCTCCCTCAGCGCCGCCGCAGCGCACGACGAGCTCCAGCCAACAGCAGACAGACTGTATGATTTTCACTCTTCAGATCATCCCTGGATAGCGTCGTTCGTTCACTCCGCGGCAACCGAAGCGCTGTACTGCCATCGTTTGTGCGGGCTTTGGTCTAAATTCGCCAACTGCTCAAAGTGCGCTGAACTCCTCCGGGAGGAAAACGAGGAGCTCAAAGCAAAACTTTCAAACCTCGAACAACAACGCGCGGCGAAGATGAATGCATGCTGCCAGACTGAGGATGCAGAGGAGAGCGAAGAAGAGGAGGAGGACTTGATTGATGAGATGGAAATCACACAGGAGGTCTCGGATGAAAGCTTAGAGGAGCGCGATGAACCAGATGGAAACGTGGAGCTGATTTCAGCTCTGAGAAGAAAGGTGGAGGAGCTGGAGGAGCAGCTGACTGTCTCCGAGGACAAAAGGAGTTTGGGGCAGCTGCAGCACGAGAAAGAGACGGAGAAGCTGAAGGTAGGCGCCACTTTCACTCACTTTTGTTTGACTTCCTGTCACGAGCTCTGCGTGTGACCCGTGTGAGCGTCCGCTGTGCCTGCAGGTCGCCTGCGAGCGTGGACTCGCCTCCATGGAGGAGTCTCACCTGAAGGTGGTGGAGGAGCTGCAGCGTCGACACAAACAGGAAGTGGAGCGCCTCCTGGTGGAGAGGGACAGACTGTTAGAGGAGGAGAGCGCCGCCACTGCGACAGGTGAGGGAAACCAATAAGATCGCTCAGCCTCCTGAGGATCCCGCGGGGTGCCAAGTTTCCTGAGACGAGTCCTGGAGCCATCGAAACAATAAAAAAACATCTGAGACATTAAAGAGAGTTTGAGTTTCTGATATTCACACCTCCCTCCTCTTCCTCTCAGCGATCGAAGCCATCAAAAACGCTTACCGCCTGGAGCTGCAGAGGGAGGTGCAGAGGGAGGTGCAGAGGAGATGCGAGTTCGAGAACAGCAACGGGCTCTCACACCTGGAGGACGTCCACAGGCAGCACAGGTACGTGAGCATCCCAGGACAGGAGGGAAACACTGGAGTTCAACTTCACCCCAGCAGATGGCCCCGCCCCTCCCTGAGCCTGGTTCTGCCGGAGGTTTCTTCCTGTTAAAAGGGAGTTTTTCCTTCCCACTGTCGCCAAAGTGCTTGCTCATAGGGGGTCATATGATTGTTGGGTTTTCCACTGTATGTATTGTTGTAGGGTCTACCTTACAATGTAAAGCGCCTTGAGGTGACCGTTGTTGTGATTTGGCGCTGTGTAAATAACATTGAATTGAATTCAACCAAAACGTCACTCTGGAAAAATCACCACCGTGGGTCGGGGTCGTGACGGCGAGCAGACTGTCGGTTGTCGTGGTTAAAGATGGTTTTTATGGGGAGAACAGAAGCGCCTGCAGCCGGTGCAGAGCCTGGAAATATCCTCCCTGCCCTCCTGTAGGCAGGGAGGAGGTACTCGTGAATGGTGGCAGGCTCTCACACTCGCAGCAGTTTTCCTAATGACTCTGTTTTGTGGTGGACGTGTGTGAAACTGGATCCAGACTGTGAACCAGCACTCTGTCATAACCGTGGCAGCGGAGTGGGAAGCAGTACTGTTGAGAATCGGCACCTCCGTCTGCTCCTCGGCATCAAAAGGAGCCAGCTGAGGTGGTTCAGGCATGCGACGCCTTCCTCAGTGAGGGGTTTGGGGCCCGGTGCAGACCCAGTACCCTGGTGTGCCGCCACCAGGGTACTGGTGGTGACTCAGTGTGTGTGTTTGCAGTGAGGAGCTGGCCTCCTGCCAGCGGGAGCTCGAGGTTTTATCGCAGCAGTTTTCTCTGAAGTGTCTGGAGAACGGACATCTGGTCCAGGCTCTGGACGCCGAGAGGAAGGCCCTGTGCCAGTGCCAGCAGGAAAACCAGGACCTGAGGACCAGAAACCAGGTGAGACGCACACTCCGGGGTGGCTTCTTCTCAAATCCTGACATTTAGCACCAGTTACAGCTCGGTTCAGATCACTCTCACTTTCCTCTGCAGCTTTCTGATGTAGCGTCTACGTCTGCGGCTGCCATCGTGAAAATGTCCGCATGACGACCGTTCTCCGTTTGCTTGTAAACAGGAAGAAGCTTTGCTGCAGCTTAGCTGCATTTATGAAGCCTTTGTTTACACTTTGGTGTTTTTTCTGTTCCTAAGTAGATTCGTGGACTTTTGTACTTGGATCACATCCGAAATCATTCATTGTTTGATTGTTTGTGGCTTTAAAATGTTTTCATGCACACACATGAAAAAGCTGAGCTGTTCTTCACTGTGAACAAGAGCTGCAGGACTCAAAAAACAGGCGAGAGATCCTTAAATACTGCAGTGAGACGAGAGGTGCGAGCTCGACTGTCGCTGTGGGGATTTAAAAGTGCTTCCACGGAAGTGTTTTTGAGGTCAGACGTAAAGAAACTTGATCATTTCTCCTGTTTTTTTTTACTTTTACCTGTTCAGGAGCTGAGCGGCCACCTGGCAGCAGAGATCACCAGACTGTGCACGCTCGCCAAACAGGACGCTCTGCCGCTCAGTCAGGGGATGGACGTGTACGAGATGGAGGTGAGTTTGTCTGCTGCACCAGCAGACCGTCGTCGAGAGGACTTTAGGGGATCTTAGCCTTCTATTCCTCCACCAACAAAGCCACCGTGGCCTTATTTCCAGCATTTGAAGTTGTTAAAAAGCACCGAGTAAGAAGTCCCGCCCTCTACTTTGCTGTCCAAATAGAGGGACAGCCAATCAAAAGAAGGCTGTAGAAAGGTGGGTGGCCTTAAAAGAAAGAGCAGCTCAGAGAGAGGATGAACCTGAGGCCGCACCAAGGCCCCGATCACATAAATGAGGATTATTTTGAACTGTGAGTCATGCAAAGCTACTCTGGAGCTCAGCATGTGATGCCTTCTGGCGTCCATCAACAAAATCTGAAATTGCACCCACTGTGGTGATTCCACATAAAGAGTGAAGGTGATGGTTTTTCACGATCGGCTCACACGTGCGATATGTAAACGGTGTAAATGTGCTCGTGAGCCGACTCCAAGGTTACAAACACGTTTGACTTCGTTTCAGATCACGCTGCGAGTGAAGGAGTCTGAGGTCCAGTGTCTGAAGCAGGAGCTCACGTCTCTGAAGGACGAGCTGCAGTCGGCTCAAAGGGTGAGTTTCACAGACAGCAGCTGCACTACTAATACAAATACTGCCAATATTACTTATATAATATTATAATCTGCTGGTTAGCAGTCACTTGATCCTGAACAGTTCATAATATGAGACTAAATGAGCAGATAGCGGGGCTTCTCCTGTTAGCTAAAGTCCTGCTCTGTGTACAGGTGACTTACCTGGTTAGTTAGGACCGAGCTGTGCCTGGACTCGATCGAGTCGAGTGGACAGACCTGCTCAATAAACCGGATGTCGTGTTTGTTTTGGTGTGACAGGACAAGAGGAACGCGACCAAGAAGTACAAGGACATGTACACGGAGCTGAGCATCGTACGGGCGAAAGCGGAGCGCGAGGCGGACGAGCTGAGGGAAAACCTGAGGCTAGCTCACCGAGCGCTGGGACGAACGTCACCGTGACGACTCGTCACTTTGACTTCTTTGTTATATGCCGCCTCACCGCACCGTTTACTTCAGATTTTTATAGAGATAAAGATGTTTGTACTGCTTTAACCTTTCTGACACTGTACCTGTGAAGCGTTTGTGTTTACTGAATATTACCATAAAAAAAAGTCAAATATTTGTTTTGATGTTTTAAATTAAGCTCCTTCTCTGGCTGATACAGCTGCACTGTGATTTATGTTTGTATTCAGGCTTTAACACTGCAGTGGTTTTATTGTAAAATGATTATTTTTATTAAATGAATTTGTCTTATTGAACCAGTGACGTTGTCTCCCAGGTTTTTATTGACTCATTTACTTTTATTTTGGCAGCTGTGGTCCTCCGTACCATAGAGCTACATGTTTTGTTATTTAGCCTCTAATTAAAAAAAACAAAAACAAAAAAAAAACAGCAATAATTTGTAGAAAAAATTAATAGATAAAAGTAAGTGTATGTACTCTGACATCTTGTGAAGATGCAGCAGTAAATAAGAATCTAGTTCAGAATGTGAACAAGGAGAGAGTGAAGACCGCTGAAAGTTAAAGGTGATTTCCAAGTGAAAATGTCACAATAAAAGCCCCATTTGGGTGATGTAGGAGTTTATTTTAGATTTCCATGAACTTCATTTTATATAATGCTAATGACAAGAATGCAGTCAATAAATTAAAAATATGTAAATTTCTAAACTTTAGGGACGTTTTTTTCTAGCACTTTTTTTTTTTTTTTCACAAATTTTCCGGTATTTAAAATTTATGTTTTTTTTTTTTTATTAATTTATAT
>VURO01032952.1:33128-46165 GCA_015108175.1 Pelvicachromis taeniatus | reverse complement strand
GCTTCTAACCATACTCCACTTCACCTCCCCACCCACCCACACACGAACCCCGCCTGGTGTGTTTGTGTTATTTTTTTTTATTTTTTTTTGTGTGTGTGTTGGGCGGGGCACTCCTCTTCCTCCCCGTCCTTCCTCTCAGCCTAAACACTCCGGGTTCCCGCGCCTCCACTGCCTCAGCCGCTGCCGTCCTCTCCTCTTCCTCCTCATCCTCGCGTCCCCGACACCACAAGTCCCTGTCCTCCTCCAATCATCCATGCCCCTCTGACCTGCACACACCACGGCCCAGGCAAGTCTTTCACTCTCTCTTTTTGTCTTTCACACAAACACACACACACCTCTTTGCACAGATCATCATCTTTCCTGCAATGGACACAAAAGAATAAGAAGAGATGAAGATGGGATAAAGTGATTTATCCCAAGCACACTAAGGAATGTCCTCAGATTGTGTTACACATGCTCATCTACACTAAATGCAGAATTGATTAAAAGCTTCTAAAAATGTGAATAAGTAAAGCAGTTCTGTTTGCAGCCGATTTAAGGACTGAGTATCACAAAACAGTCAAATGTACAGTAATCAGAAAAAAATGTTCCTTTCCTCTTTTTCTTGTGAGGGATATCACGCGTACAGCTTACGGTCACTGTATAACTTCAGGCTAACAATTATTTCGACCCCATGACGAAGCAGAACTGTGACGAAACGCGTGGCAGCAAACACACTAAATAACACTGCCATATCTGAGGCTATGCTGCTGCTACTCTTGCTGTGATATACACTGTCTGCATGTATACATCCTCCACTTTAACATCACCATAGTGAGATGGTCAACATTTCTAAGACTAGAAATGATAGACTCACCCAGTTACTTAGCAACAGCCAGGAAGTACATTGTGTGGCTCAGAAAAGCTGCACATAACTTGTCTTTGGCCAGTCACTCACATTCAAAGCTCTCATTTATGAGTGGAGACATAACTGAGCAGGCAGGACATGAGAACAAGATGAGCAGGTTTATTTTTTTTATTTTTAAGCTGTACTTGTGCGTCTGACAGGCCAGAGCTGTTTTTCTACTCGTTTCCGCACAGCATAGAAAACCATTTGCGGACTAACAATTGTCTCTATAATCAGAAGCCTTAATAGATTGCATAAGAAGCTTGGTTTGATAATCCTATACCTGTTTTCTCAGTCCAACGTATAAAATAGAAAAGCTGAAGAAGCGGACGATCCCTGTGAATGTTCACTGTTGTGTCATTTAGAGGAAATAAAAGAGAATGTGCAGTTGCTCTGGGGAGAACCAGACCAATTACAGCTGTGTTAATTTATATGTATTTGAAAACACCTTTGTATTATCTGTTGCATGTCCTCTATAGGTATTTTCCAATCATCCCTGATTTGATATTATGGCACATGTTGTGTCTGTTGATGAGGGTTTTCCCCGGCTGGTAGAAATGCTTTTCAGTTCTGTTTTGGGAACTTATCCACCTTTAAGGTTTCCCAGCCTCAGTGTTTTGTTCGCAAAGGCTCTTTGAGGAAGATTTTCCCCTCACACAGTCTCACTCTGATATATGTAATCCAGCCTCAGTTATGAATTTGCCTGGGAAAACCCCATTTTCATCTATTAAGCATTAACTGTGCTCTGACATTGTTTCTTTGGGTGAGTGAGATGGAGTACTGACCCGAGGATCTTACTGGTCGTGTGTGTGTGAACTGCCTGTGTGTATATTTGCCATCTGTGTGTTTGTTTGTGTATGTTGCTCTGTTGGATAGCTCCCCTGCTTTACAGTGTTTGTTTTACGGGCTACTTTAACATTTTTGGGCTTTAGTTCAGACAGCCATGTCTCACAGAACAAGGTGGAAGGACTGTATGTGTTCCTCAGCTACCTTAAATAATGTCTGGAGACCCCCCCCCGACCCGTCTTGTTATAGTTTTCGACCCTGTTTTAAAACAGGAAACAAAAGAAGATGATTAAATGTCTGACTGATATGAGCCATCCACATGTTAAGGTGGCCCTTTATGGCTGTATGTGGTTTTGTCTGCTCTATGTTGAAGTCTTGTTCTGTTGCATGCGTCGGTCAGCAGTCAGCTTGGGCTGTTCAGAACCTGGTTGGGAACGCTGGAGAGAAGGTACCACTT
Organism: Pelvicachromis taeniatus; assembly: GCA_015108175.1. Classification (NCBI taxonomy): domain Eukaryota; kingdom Metazoa; phylum Chordata; class Actinopteri; order Cichliformes; family Cichlidae; genus Pelvicachromis; species Pelvicachromis taeniatus. The sequence goes on along the minus strand of VURO01032952.1, from coordinate 44,036 downwards.
CAACACATAGACTGTACCCTGAGTGACGATTGGGCACCTTTTTTCAGAACATAATCTGTCCCCTTAACTCTCATCCATTCCTGTTTGATTCATCTAGTCTGAAATCTTTCTGACACTGTGCTCGTAACAGTACTGCTATAAAGCAGGTGCAGAACACAGAGATACAAACGTAGATGGGGTAGGTGCAGACTACAATATGAGGTTTGACCATCAGCCTGTGGTAATGTTAGCCCCTTCCCTTCACCACCTTAAATAGGCCTTTTCTCCACTACTGTTTGAATAAATAACCAGTCTGATTAAGTTTATCATCTTCAACTAAAACATTGGACACTGGTCCCTACTAATCTGCCTCGTCCAGCTTTTCTCTCCTTGAATTTGCGTGTGTGTGTGTGTGTGTTTTGGATACCTTTTGATCTACTGGACAGCATGATCACATCTACATCAAATTAAAGGACCCCCCTTCAGCTGTTTGTCGCTCCGTCTCACTGATGCTTTAAATGGAGCGCCTTCTTTCTTCTTTTTCTTGATTTTAAGCCGTCAGTGGGATTGTGCAGGACCGTTTGGTTTCAGTTGCACTTGAGAAACTGCATTTTTCATCAGCACCACCTGCTTCTCACATGATCTTAGCAATCATTCAAGCCAGACTGTGATCATACCAACTTTCAGCGGTCTTGCTACATTGCCAATAAGTGTTCATTTCTGTGTTCCTGCTCTTCTGTGTTTGTGTTGATCTGTGTGTGTGCGCGCATGCATTTGTGCTTGTTTGTTGCCATCTGCTGCAGGCATGCCGCATCCACACGCTGTCATGGAAGATACACATCCTTACAAAGCAAATCCAGGCTTTTAGCTCAGTGACTGCAACCAGTCACTGAGCTAAAAGTGTTCGCGTGTGTGTGTGTGTGCGGGCGCGCATGTGCGCGGGCCACTGGCCTCATGTGGCTGTAAATACTGACTTGAGGGATTAGATGAAACACGAGGATGAGTAGACGTAAATACTTGTGTGACCTTGCGCTGAAGTTAACAGCACATCAGAAGGAGGTGATTTTTAATCTTTAACTGTTGGACTAATTTTGTGTTCCTTGTCCCACACTCTTCTCTGCTGCAATCCTCTCTTCAACCCTTTTCTCTACTCCTGCATCACCTCCCACACTTCACTTTCATCTACTTCATCCTTCTCTCTGTATTCCCTTTATTTCCTCTCCTGTCCCATATCCTTCACCATTCTTTTTTATTTTCACCTCCTCGTTCCCGCCTCTTTACTTATCACACCTTCAAACATTTTATTGCTCACAAAAAATCTTTCGCACTTCTTTCCTCCTCTTCATGACCGCTTCTCTGCTGTCGTACCTAACTCTGTCGCCTTTTCTTTACCATCCTTCCCTCTCTTTTGCTCCTTCTTGTCTTTCCACCTTCTCCTGTAGTGCCCCGGCGCAGCGGGCACCCGGCGCCTCCCCTTCTGCCCACAACATCAGCAGCGCTGCCGTGTCAGACCGTACCAATTTCTCCCGAGGGGTGGGCATCCGCAGCACGTTCCACGCAGGTCAGCAGCGTGGTGCCCGGGACCAGCAGGGCTCCGCCTACCCCGGCGGGCCTGCTTCTCCATCACTGTCGCATGGCAACAGCCAGGCCCGAAGAACACATGGCGCCACGGGGATTTTCAGCAAGTTCACATCCAAGTTTGTACGCAAGTGAGTAATGGGCGTAAGTGCGCACACAAAAAGTAAACACTGGCTGGTTGATGTTTGATTCTGCAGCTAGAGAGCGATGGAAGGAAGTAGAAAAACCTGAAGTACTGGAGAGGACATGTGGTAGAAGAAGGAAGTCTATAGTTTGGTAAATGCAAAGCAGTTGTGATAACAGTTGGTCTATTTATTATCCAGCTACCAGTGGATAAGTACACTTTAAAGCTCTATTGAGTTTTCAGCTTGAACCAGAAAATGACTAGGTTTCCATTACAAGTCATTTTCATATTCTCTGAGGAACGTACACTGTGGTCATATCATCACTGAGTACTTTTTTAAAAGGGGCTGGTCTCGTCTGTCACTAACCACGCGCTGATCTGTAACTGTGCTCAGAGCAGAAAGGGAGAGGAAGGGAACAGCTGTGCGTCCTCTATAATTTTGCTTGGAGCAGCGGTGACGGAGGAGTAATTTTGGTTGTGGTTCCAGTCTGGCCCAGTTTTCATCTCAGTCTTGTAGAGCAGGTTGCAGCAATGAAGCTGCTCTCATTGGGCACTCGATTGTAATGAAAGCCAGCACTGTTTATTTTGATATTTATAACTTTCTCTGGAAGTGAAGTGAACTTTCCTGCTTTGATCTGGCTATCTAACTCTGCTGGGTAAATACAGGAACTAGACAATATTTCTGCTAACTTATTTTTGCATTTGTTAAATCATTTTAATACCAATAATAATGTTTATTATTGGTTGTAAGATTTGTTGACCGACTTGTTAAAATGTTGGATAGTGAACTACCATAAACCACATAAACACGGTTCCTTACAGATGCTTGGCCCAGAGGTTGTTTTGCACTTGGCAAAGTTGATCAAGTAACAGATGTTACATTCAGGTGAGATACAGGTTTAGGATCTCCACCCATTCATTTTCCGTCATGTTGTGAATAACCGGGTTCACCCTGGGCAGGTCATCATTTTAAGATATATACTAAGTCAGTTTTTAATGTAGCTGCCTCACTATGCGAGCAAGTGTTAGAAGGAAAGATGCTCAGGACAGGAAGTGACAACCTCTGACAAAATTGAGGAAAGTTCCAGGTGAGCAATGTCTCACAGACGCCACTGGAGGGTTGCTGTTTTTTTTGTTGTTCTTTTATCCTGCGTGTGTGCGTGAGGAGAGAATATGTTTGCTTGTATTTTTAGTTGTTTTTGTCTGCTTAATAAATGATCATACGTGCATGGTGTAGAGTCTGTCTGTGTGTCTGTGTGTAGGGTACAGGCACAGCCACTCTCCAGGCCTCCCACTCAGAGATACTGTAGCTCCGTGGCGACAGTATCCATGGTTACACCGGAGATATCACTTTTCCCACAACTATAAATACCGCTACTGGGGACACCTTGATACACACACACACACACAGACAGTTATGTGCCTGTAGTAGGCAGACAGATTGTGTTGCATTTGTACATTTTGACCAGCCTCTGTGTATGTGCGTGTGTGTCTCTCACACACACGTACACACAAAGAGAGTAAATCTGTGCGTTTGGTTACCATATCACATAAGCTCACTTCCTGGTCTGGAGGGTGATGGTTTGTCTGTTGAAGGAGATAAAAGTTGTTGCTTAATGTCTGCTTTTATTTTTTTCTTCCCATTTGTACATGTGTGATTTGTCTGGTTTTTGTTTGTTTTGTTTTTTTATAGCAGCTGTTCTCTCGCCCAATCTGTGTCTCTTTCTTTTTAAAGTTTTATCACATTTGAACTTTTCACCTCACAAACGCTTCTTTTCAGGATCATCCCGGACATCTTTATGTAAGGAAGGGGAGTGTGTTCAGAGAGAGCCCATTAAATCCCTCTGAGGTGTTTTTGTTCACACATTCACACCAATAAAGGGTACATCTAAACACGTTCGGATTGCACGTCGACAGCAGTGCAGTAGCGTTCTTTTTGTCGTCGTTGTTGTTCTTCTTCTTTGTTTTAACTGTGGTGTTGTTTGCCGTTTCATTCCCAAGTGAGTCTGGACTGATTTTTCTTTTTTCTGTTGAAGTTTGCTCCTCAGAGGGCAGCTTTGTCTTTTACAAGAACGTCATTGATATCTGCGTTTTACACATACGTTTTTTTCTCTTTCTTTATCCCTCTTTTGTTTTTGTAGAAATCTCTCGTTCAGGTTTCCGAGAAGGTAGGCAACATACCCAACGTTAAATATAACCCCTTGATTTATATAAACACACGTCTCTTCTTTATATATATTTTACATATATATATATATGCATATATATATAAATATTTCCTCCCCTTTTGGTGTTTCGTGCAGCTTTTTGTTGAGATCTTCCTTTTGCCTTGAGCCTTTATCTTTTCACGTTTTTGTTTTTTGTTTTTTCTCTGTGGTTTGGCCCCTTTGTTTTTTGTTTTTTTTTAGCCTTTGATTTTGAGTGCTGTGTTTTGGTCCATTTTCTTTCTCTTTTTTTAAAATGTATTTAATTTTACTAACTCCCCCCTCTCACCCAGCCATCCACTCACTTAACTCACTCACTCCATCATCACGCGGCACATTAACGCCTCGCTCATCTTCCTCTTCGTCCCTCCATTGTCCCTCTCACCCACCTCTACTTCATCCTCACCCCCATTTGTTTTTCAGGTAGATTGTGTGTGTGAGCTCGCATCTCCCTGTAGAGTCCCAGATTTAGGTCAAGCCTTAATGACGAATCCATCATTAAACTCATCCCTTCCCACATTTAACCCTTTCATAGCTTGAGATGCCAGTCATGTTCTTATTCTATGGATAATAGTAAAATGTAAAAACTGGTGATTCAATACTAAAACCTGTCATGACACTGACAAACGTTTATAATAAATAACTCTGTATAGAAATAACAGAAGCACAGCAATAGAACCAGTAGTCTGTTTAAAGTGTGAGTAACCATTAACCAAACCAAACCATCACCCATTTCACCTTCCTGCTTTCATTAGTTTGGTCTCCGTAATCTGAATTGCCTTAGCCACGCAGGCTGAAGGTGTCCTGTTGTCAGATCCCAGTGGGGAGGTAGCTTGTAATAAGTCCCTGTCAGTATACGGTTGTAGTTGTAGATGAAGGCAGAGAGGAGGAGAAGGGCCCAGGGGGGACGGGGCTGCACTCTTTCCACTCATTCATTGCTCTGTTCTCACTGTAGTACTGGCTCTCTAACAGCAGCAGACACACAACTGGATGGCTTTGACCGACAGTGGCTGGAAAAGAAGCTATTTTTGTTTAAATACTGTGAATATACAAACACAATTACATTTGATTCACATTTTTACACACACACACTGAGCTTTAGCTCCGACATGTCTATACTTTAAGATAAACACACACCTTATTTCCATGTTCATCCACATATTTGTTCTAAGTTGACACATTTTACATTTCTGTATGTACACAAAACCAGACTGGACATGTCTCCTGATTAGTGTATTGGATGAGTTTAACTGGCAGGTCTTAGAGTGGACCATTGCTCCACCTGCTGGTTTAAATCTGTTACTTTATTATCATGGGGTTCTTATATAGGTGTATTTTCTCTGTTTATTGACTTTAATAATATTTCAATTTGGAAATGTAATAGTAAAAAATGTCTAATTATAGGGGAAAATCTGAAGTTACTGCTAAACACGTGACTAAATAGTAGAACATGTTTCCAGTGTTGGGGACTGTGAAAGTTCTGAGTAAGCTGTATTTAATATCATCAGTCTTTTGTTTTCCCTTTATGTCATGGTGTTCCTACTCTGAGAGCCATTTTGCATCCCTTCATATTGAGTTAAATGACAATGGCATGCAAAATGGCACAATGACTTTATGTTGTTCACCTTTTTACCTTCTCCATTTTATTAAGCAAGAATTCCTCCCCCCCACAGAAAAACACTCCTCCTCGTCATTTCCACTGTGCTATATTTTTAACCATGGCTTCTTTTGCAGAAGGTATTTTACATGGTGTTTCTGGTCATTCCCCCCCCCCTTTCAATAATGTAAAACAGGAATTTTGTCTTTGCCTGAAACAAACTGAATTGCAAATCATAAAGTGTTGAATTGTTTCCATGTTTGTGTCACTTTCCTGGCATTGTCTGCACGTGTTTGGCTGTTGTCTGTGTTTTTCTGTTTGTCGTCTGTTTTTCTTGCTTTAGTCTCTTTTGTGTGTGTTCGTTGTTGTCTGCAGGTGTGTGAGAGGATGCGTGTGCGCATATGTTAAATGTTATATGGGCTGCAAGTTCGTGTGTTGTTTACAGTGTGTGTGTGTGTGTGTGTGTGTGTTAGAGGTAAACAGCTTTCGTGTAGGTCAAGTGTTACTAATACAGGTTTTAACGCAGCGCTGGGATTATCAATGCTCCTAACCTCCTCCTAGCAACAGGACTCGCCCTCACCATGCCGACCACTCTCTTCCACACCATTCCATTCTGGATCCAAACAGTTGCACTTCTTGTTGTGTTCCTGACATTCCACTCCAAAGTGTTACACCATTTACTTCAGCGTTGAAAGTCTATGCTGTTCCAGGCCGTTCCAAGCTGTCCCATACTCTTCAGGTTACCCCATTTCTGGTCCACAGTGAGCCATTCCATTTGTAGCTATCTAACCATTTCATTTGGACTTTCTTCCTTCTTAATTTATTTCCACTATAAACGGTTTCTCATCCATCCCAGAGCAAGTTGAACAAGTTCCTTAAATTCCACCTTATAACTTGGGTGTTTTCTAGGTGGAGTTTTCTAACATTAAAACAAGTTGAACCACTCCATAGTGACGCATTGAATTTTGTTGTTGTTTTTTTTTAGTGTTAGTAAATACATATTGATGTTGGCAGCAGCAGATGGCTTCCCCTCCATGAGCGTGGTTCTGCCAGAGGTTTCTTCCTGTTAAAAGGGAGTTTTTCCTTTCCACTGTCTGACTTTTGGGGATTTCTGTCTTATTGTAGGGTCTTTACGTGACATTATAAAGCTGTTTATATTGGCAACTGCTGTTTTGACTTGGCGCTAATTTAAATAAACTGAATTGAACTTGTTAAACTATCTTTTAATCTGTTTGAAAGTACCAGAGTCCACTTAATGGTGGCACTGTGACAATGTTTGCTCACAGTAGACTGGTATTACCTGGAACACCTGCCACTGCAGTGCATTGTGGGCTGTGGAGTCCTCAGACTTTTGAGCAGTTGGAGTGGAATTAAGTATTTGGCACACAGACTTGAAGTGGCTGGCTTGGAAGAGTGAGGCAGGCATGGTGAGCGGCGTGACTGTGTTCAGCCAGCTGGTTTTCCTATCTGTGTAAGAGCCCACTTGTTACCATAAAGCCCTCAAAAAAATATATAAAGACTAAACTTTTGTTGAATTTTTTTTTTTTTTTTTTCCTCCGAGGAGCCCATATGAGGGAGAGGGTCATGATGAGGGGAGCAGGTGAGATACAGAAAAAACAAACAAAACCCCCACAATCCTCCCAGACTCTGCCGAATCGCCTGCCAATCAGTAGAGTGGAACCAATGAGTAGATGATCTGAGCTTGTTGTGAATGGTGGGGGCCGGGGTAGGGGGCGTGCTGTGGATGTGTAATTAGTTGGTGATGGTGGTAATGGTTTGACCAATCAGGGGACAGGAGTTCAGAGGTGAATGGTAGCATCTTAGAGACTGAGAGTGACGGTGAGGAGGTTGACGCTGCATGGTGGTGCCTGTGTGTGAAGGGAAAATCAGAATCCATGCGCCCCCGATGTGCGTTTTGTGTGCTGGCACACGCGAAAAGCAAACGCGCACTCAGGCCCGATCGACCCGCGTGCTGACTGGCGATCTGAGTCATGTGCACAAACGCACACGGGGGTGCTCAAATTTTTCTTTTTGTCTTCATTCATTTCCACAATCCTCATTATTTCCCTCCTCTCAATCCTTCCTGCATTCCTCCTCCTTCCACCTTTTTGTCTCTGCTCTTTAAATAATTCTGATTTCTCACACTGTTATCCTCATTTTCTCTCTTTGCTTATGTCCATCCTCCCTCCTTTTCCTGTCTCCACTCCACCCTTCCTTCCTTTTCTCCACCCCTCTTGCCCCTCCCCCATCTGTCCCTCTGTCCTCTCATCTCCCTTGTATCTTTCCCCTCTCTCGCGCCATCTTCTCCTCCTCCACCCTCCCACCGCTCCACACAGGTCTGTGCTGAGCAGTACTGTAGACAAGTCCGAGAAGACGTCCGGTGGTTTGTCCTCCTCTTCTAACAACGATGAGAACAACTCGTCCCCAGGATCTGGAAACACCGGTGGGTTCATCACTTAGCTCTGTGTGTTTCCTGCTTTTCTTACAAAAGAGCAGTGAATCTTAGAACTTCCTCCCTCTTTAAATGTTGGGACACGTTGGCAGTGTGGGATGAAATTACTCTCAAAGCATGACGGCTATTTATGAAATGATCTACACTTAAATGCAGCTTACATCTGGGGATCTGTGTGAAGCCGAACTGTCTCATTAACCCACGTGCACATATGACACGGTCTGTGGTATGAGAAGATCAATGCACTCGTGCAAACAGGAATCAGCTTTGTGCAGTGCATGATCATTTTGATGTTTTCATATAATGCACACAAAATAGCTTCACGCTCACATTCTGACTTTACACTCATAAATAATTTCGTACACATGTGTAATCCTGTTTGACGGTGGCCCTGAGAGCACAAACGTACTGCACCTTAAGGAAACGCTACCAAATAGAAACCTGTGGCAAAAGCGCACAGACGCAAAATAAAAACCCTCACAAAGCACAATAGAAGTGTTTCTGGGGAGATGATAACGTGATGGACCGGTTGCGGAAGTGACAAGCTAATAGCAAACATGGGTATACAGTATTAGAGGAATAATGTGATTAAATATGACCTGCATCTTTACCTTCCTCACAACAGATGAATCCTCTGCTGCTTTTAAGGGCGGCTCGTGTTTGGGTTTGACTTCCACGGCCGTTGTGTCGCGTTATTGTCTCCCCAGAAACACTTCTGTTGAGTTTTGTGAGCTTTTTCTGTAGTCTGTGCGCTTCAGCAACATCTTTCTATTTGGTGGTGTTTAAGTTGCAGTGCGTTTGTGCTCTCCGAGCCACTGTAGCTGTCGGGAGACTGAATGTGGGAATGTTAGAAAAGTGTCATCATCTGTAGCACACAGCAGGGGATGATCCACTTTAGACCAGTTTCTTTAATGCCTCTTTTCCATCAGCACCAACTGGACTCTTCTCAACACAGTTTTGGTCATTTTATATGTGACAGATGCACAACACAGCAGTGGAGGACATCTATGTGCTAGTATACCTCGTCTTTGTACCACGGTGTTGTTTTTTTCTGCTGTTGTTTCCCTCATTGTGAGGTTTCTAAAAAAAAAAAAAAAATGTCAGGTTTGATATTTTTGAAGGAGACACGCTCATGACTCAGAGTGACGCCATAAACCACTGCAGAGCGTTGTTGAAATCAGATGTGGCAGATTCATCAGCTGCTTTTCTTGAAAATTGATCATCTCTGGATTTTAAAGTTCTGTCATACGGGCACTCTAAATCCAACTGTGGTGCTGTTCAGCTCAGCAGTTCTCCTTCAGACAATCGTATTGTTCCTCCTTACAAGTTCTCCTCTCACTGTTTTCTGTCTCCTCTCCTCCAGGTGGCACTGGCACCCCTCCCGCCATCTCCAGCCAGAAGGACCCTGTCAAGCCACGCTCCCTGCGCTTCACCTGGTCCATGAAGACCACGTCGTCCATGGAGCCCACGGAGATGATGCGCGAAATCCGCAAGGTGCTCGACTCCAACAGCTGCGAGTACGAGCTGCGCGAGCGCTACATGCTGCTGTGCATGTCCGGGAAACCGGCGCACGACGACTTCGTCCAGTGGGAAATGGAGGTGTGCAAGCTGCCGCGACTCTCCCTCAACGGCGTGCGCTTTAAGCGGATCTCGGGCACGTCCATCGCCTTCAAGAACATTGCCTCAAAGATCGCCAACGAGCTCAAACTGTGAGTGCGGAGGAGCAGCGAAGAAGAGATGCAAGGGTAAAGGATGAGGGCGAGAGGAGTGATGATGATGTAGGTTGGGTTAGGACGTAAGCTAACGGTGGGATCACTTTAAAATGACACGATGGTTACGTCAGGTCTGACGTCGGGCTGCCAGTTCTGAGACTAGAAAACCTTTTTTTTTTTTTTTCTAGAATTTTTTTTCCATAAGTTCCCCGAGGCGCTCGGATTAGAGAACCGGAGCCGAATTCCTCTGAGTTGTGAAGAACTTACAGGCCGGTCTTCTTCTTCTCCACCCCCCTGTAGGGTGAGGGGTTTCTGTCACGTTCTACTTAGACGTTCCACTCTTCTGCATGTCCGATCTTCTTCTTCTCTGTTTTTTAGGAGGCACACTTTGACCACTCCTATCATTTCTTCCTGCTATTTATTCAGTTTTCTCTGCACGGTTCTGCTGCCAGAACGGGACAAGGTGGGGTGGGGTCAGACGGGTGGATGGGAGATCAAAGTAAACGGAGGGATGCTGCGGGGCAGTGGGGATCTTTGCTCTGAATGATTAACATAAAGTTTAGAATGGATACGTGGAGCCTTATTTTGCTGGAAAACTCAAAAGAAGTTTTGACTCAATTTGCTCTGATTCTCCTCCAAACCTGAGTGGACTCCAGCTTGAGCCAGAACAGAGACAGACACACACACCCACACACACACACACACACACACTTTGGATGGACAAACTCTGCTGTTAAAGATTAAAGGAACCTCTCCACCCCCCCCACCCCAAAAAATCTAATCCATCCACCCTCCTGCCCTCACACACTCTTTGCTGTCTCTTCCTCCACCTTCAGACTGAAGTCAGCACAAGCACATCCATCTTTTCACTCCCACCCCACCCTTTTCTTTTTTTATCTTTTTTTTTTATCTTTCACACAGTCACGTCCGAGGAGGCCAGTTGATCCTGCGGGCTGCAGCTTTTAAGTCCGTACTTTTAGTTGTTTTGCTTTTTAAATGAATTTCTTTTAATGGCTTTTAAAGAGTTGTGCACTGGAAAAAGAGCAGCATCTTATGAGAAGGGGGGACTGATGGTGGATTTTTATTTTTCTTCTTCATTTTACAGTTGCCTTTCTTTTGAAGAATCAAATCTGGGGGTTTGTTTTCATTGCATTTGTCAGCACATGATTTCTGTTTTCCAATATATTTTTTTTTTTTGGTACCTCTTGGTTGGCATCACGCCTTCATATCCAGAATGTCAACCCAGTACCGGCGCATTTCTA
>VURO01032952.1:19041-32843 GCA_015108175.1 Pelvicachromis taeniatus | reverse complement strand
TATAAGCGCACCTTCAACACATGGACAAACCCAGCCCCCCTCCTCCCCCCAGTGCAGGACATATTGATGTATTTAATGATGGTGGTGGTGGTGACGACTACTGCTCATTCGTTTTTGGCCTTTTATTTTAATTCTTTTTTATATATATATATAAAGGACTCGTTGGTCCGGAGTAGTTTGGAGCAGGGAAAGAGGAAAATAAACAGGAAAGATTTCTCGGAGCACACGTTCACTCTCGAAACCACAAGCAGAAGAAGTCACTTCCTTTAACTCGTTTTCTCGTTTCATTTGATGCTCCAGTTTTGTCAATGCAGAAAAAGAAAACACACACGGATAGACGCAGGGGTCGCAGAAAGGCTGGTGCCCGTCAGCTGGTTGTACCTAACTGAACACGTTTCTTTCTTTCTCTCACAATGACACACTGTCGTTTTATTTTATTTTTTTAATTTTATTGTTTTAGTTCGTTTTTAATACGTCAGATTTTCCTTTTAAAACGTTGATCATTGTATTAAGGTGCTGGGTATTGGATTCTAATTATTCTGGCTGTTGCTGTTATATTATCTCTTTCAGGGTTGATTTTATTTGACATTATTTCGTTTTACATTGCTGTAATTTACATTGATTTAAATGTGTTTTGAGCAAACTGTAACTGTAGTGGTGGGTTTTTGGGGGGGGGGTTGGGAGTGGGTGATCAACTCCTGAAAAATGTATTATTTGTTTTGTTTTTTGTTTGTTTTTTTTTTGTGCAAAGACAAAATGATGAAAAATTACAATGATAGTAATAAAAACAATGATATAATGATAGCCTGACTCTGAAATCCATTATACAAGGAGCAGCTGAGGGTTGTCTAATGGTAAGCGCTTGTCCAGTATCCGCTGTGAGTCTTTATCACATCACCCGAGCAGATGGAGTCTGTGTTCAAACTTCGGTGAGCGGGTGTTTTAATGAGGGGGAGCTACTGTCCGCTTTTTCCCTGCAGCTGAATTTGTATCAGAGTGAGACTGGTCCTTTTCTCTTTCACTCTTCTCCACCTAACAGAATCTTGGTTTTCAGTATGATTTTATCAAAATTTGGTTTGATTTCTTTCTCGTTCTGTGGAAAGATTTGCAGAAGTCAAGCTCAGTGGGCTGGTGTCTCCTGCTCAGGAATGTGATAACTGCAGGTGATTGAACCTGTTGGGACTAAACAAAGTGTTTTGATTATTTGACATTACGAAGTAGTGAAAGAGCTGCCTCAATTCTTCGTGGCACACTCCATATTCCAGTGATAAGACGGCATCACGCACTTTCTGCACATTTGTCTTGATGGGATTGCCCACATCCCAAAGGTACGGGCACACTGTGGTCAAAAGCATGGGCATGGTCGGCAGGCTCTTGATTTTAAATGCTGTGTTGGTCCTAAGGGGCCCAAAATGTGCCAAAGAAACATCCCCTGCACCATTACAGCACCAGCAAAGTAGGAGGTATCCGTGCGTTCATGTTGTTCATGCTAAATTCTGACCTAAACATCTGAACATTGAAGCAGAAATCAAGACATCAGAACAGGAAGGATCTTCCAGTCTTTCATTGTCTAATTTTTGGTGAGCTGGTGTAAATTATGTCCTCAGATTCCAGCTTAGTTCACAGGAGTGGCACTCTGTGTGGTCTTCTACTGTTGTTTGACATGTACATTCAGAGATGCTCTTCTGCACACCTTGGTTGTAAGAAGTGGTTTTGACTTACTGTTACCTGCACGTCTTGGTATTTTGGATAATTTCTCCTAAACCCCTATTGTTACTATCATCCCAGTACAGTGGTATTTTTTTGTATATTTTTGCTTCTTGACCGCAACTGCTAAGTTGCTGCTATGTGACTGACTTATTCATAAACATAAAATGCTTAGCTTGAGAAACGTCTTCAAAAATTGAAGAATTTGGTCATTTGTTTATTGAAAAGAAAACGCCTCAAACATACAGTTCAGTTTCCACAATGTAAACACCTTGGTACATACAGTACACACAAGCAGGGTTTTTTTGGAGGAACAAACAAAACAAGTGAAAAAGGCAAACTTCTATTAAAGCCAAATGTAGAGATGCAGTTTCCGTTCCTGCTCAGTGCAGCGACTGAAGCTGAAGGCCTCTGCTAACAAAAGTAGGTGATTTGAGGCTATGCTTAGGGCAACACTTAAAGGAAGCATGACCGGTGACCTCATCTGCATAAAAAGGCAGTGTGCAGACAGCTGGACAAGAGCAGTCTAAGACTAGCAACAAAAATAATCAACAAAGGTGTTCCAGACAGATGCTTCAGTCATCTACATTTGTTCATCAGGTTGTGCCATACCATCACTTTTGGAAGCGCTAGCCATGAGCACAAAACTGCACTGTTGCACAACTCAGAAGCATTCAGTTTATCGGATAAATTAATCAAGTGGCTGACGGTGCGGCACAGATGTCTTCCAGATCTCCTTTGACCTCTGTGCCAGGACAGCACAGAACTCGAGGCTGCCTTATCTGGACTAGGAGGGAACACAAAGTCGACTTGCTCTATTTTGGGTTTAAATGACTTGTTTGGCATTTTGACAAGTGCAGAGAGATACCATTCTGAAGTGGTAATCGAGGCTGCCGCGTGAGAGCACAAACGAGTGTTTCCCAAAATGTCAAACTTGCTGTGTAAGAAACAATAAAACCATGTACAATGTCAGAGTCCTCTCTGATGCTCCACGCCTAACTCTTCTTTTAAAGCAACAACACACTTTGGCAGGTGCGAATGTCAAAGATCAAACATCACTTATTTAGAGAATATTAACACCATTATTCAAAATTCACAGACTGATGTTTAGAGCTGCACTGCAAATGTTGGAATTGATCACTTGAAATATTCTTCCAAAGTAACTTGAAGCAGGATCTGAACACTGAGCCAGTGAACAGCTCCAGAAACGTGAGACTGAGCTCAGTCAGGTGTGTTAACAGGCTCTTCTCCTCCTTTATGCTCAGTATTCAAAGTACACCATCTAATCTACTTACAGTAACTAACTGCCTGCCTCAGGCACACCTTTAAAATTCTAGTTGAACCAAAAAACAAACAAACACCACTCCAGTTAATACTAGTAATAGATGGCTATGAGGGAAGATTTTCGCCCAATGCAGAACCAAAACAATCAACAATTATTCAAAACCAAAATAACAGATTCAGCTTTAATCAAAGCTTTTGCAAAAGTATCTCTGCTCCCCTTTGAGGGTCTAAGTTTGAAAGAAAGAAAAAAAAAAAGCTGTGTGACGTAGACGCCCTCTCAGGAGCAGCACGTCTGGCTCAGCTGTGGGCCGCTCTTCCTCTTTCCCTCATTTATTCCTTTTCTTTGTCCTGATGGTTGTGTGGATGACTTGCCCGATGCAACTACAGCATATAGATATACATACTGTTCATCTAGTCCTCCAGATGTTCAAGAGTTGCCATGGAGACGTGCAGGTGGATTTGCACTCTTGTGGATGTGGCTTTCTTTAACGGCTTCATCTTCCAGTGTCTCTTCTGTTGTGTTGTGTGCAGGTGTTTGGAGTTCCTAGCTGCGTGTGTGTGTGTGTGTGTGTGTGTGTGTGTGTTAGAGGACTGTGTTGGAGGTAGGTGTTTGTCAGTACAGTAAAGGAGCTTCACTTCACTAATGTGATCCTCACGCTCTTCCAGACACATTTCTAAGACGAGTGATGTCACTCTGGGGACCTAAGCGTGTCATTTGATGATGTGGTCATGTGATGGTCCCAGGGTGAAGGGAGAGAAGCATCATGTTTGTGTGTGCAGTGTTTTTTTTTTTAGTGCGTGTCTGCATCTAATCCTACTGCTGTGTGTGTGTCTATCAGTGTGAGTTGGGCTGCTCCACTTTAAGCCCCACCAGTGATGGAGGCATCTGAACTGCAGCGGAGGAAGAGGACGAGCTGGGAGGAGAACCCCTGAGACCCCCAGAGGAGGTGGTGGAGGTGGTCACTGCGGGCCGGATGAGCGGAGGTGGTGGATGGTTGTGGGGCGCTCTGTTCTGAAGCGGGCGTGTCTGAAGAGGAGGCGGCTGACGGAGGAGGCTCGGGGGTGCTGAAGGAGGAGCTGGACGCAGCAGCGGGGGAGGCTGGGAGAGAGAGGATGGGGCATGAGCGGAGGGGGGAGAAGAGCTGCCCATGGCGTCTGAGGGCGAGTCCTCCACTTTGACCTGAAGGGGAGGAAAGAGTCAGAAGGAGGTGCAAACAGGATTTAGAGAGAGGGACAAAAGTGGTGAGCAGATGAAAACTTAGCATTTAGTGCTCTGCTTCATCATTTCTTCTACTTTAGCCTCTGTGATGTCAGTGAGTGAGCAAATATAGTGCGCCTGTGAGCAGAGGCCCCGCCCACCTGATGTTCAAATCTCATTTGCAAGGGTCTGACAGAGGGGCTACACCGAGGCCCAGTGTGAGATAAATAGGGATGAGTGTGAACTGTGACTCAAAGTTGCATTATGAGGTCTGAGAACAGCACGTTTGTTTTAAATCTGTTAGTCGTACAGAGGACAGGGTTGGTGGAGACATCAAAGCTCCCAGTTGTTTTTAAAGCTTGAAAGCCTTCAGCTCCAACTATTTCAAAATATTAGTGAAGCTACATGTTGCTTTAACATGCTGTTGCATGTTCTACACTCAGTCATGTGCTCTCCTGCAACACTGGAGGTGTTAATCAACAGGTGAAAGTTGTGTGTTTAATCCTTTATTAAAAAGCAGGAGGTGTACAGAGTCATTTACTAATGAGTTTGTGTTTAATGGAAGGTTTGGCTTTCAGCACTCACATGCTGACAGCTTCAGATCAAATACAAGTAATATTCTTACAACCTGCTTCATGTGACTCCAAAATCAGAAACTCCTCTTAGGTATTAACTGTCCTGTGTATCCTGTCTGTTCTCACCTCCTCCTCCTCTACGCTGCCATCTGTAGCCGTCGCCATCTCCTCACCACTCCTCCTGGGGTCTCTCTGGTCTCGGTTGGTGGCCACTTGCTCCGCTGCCCACTCCCTGAGAACTTCGTCTAGGTTGAAGCGGCGCCGGTAGCTCACGAAGAACGAGCTCACCTGAGCAAACCGGAAAGAGATGGAGAGTTAGCCAGGAAGAGAATGAGGACAAAGTGATGCTGATCTCAAGGACACAGAGGCGGACGTTAGAGGGCAGAAGACGAATGAAAGCAGGGACAATGGAGATAACAGATCCTATAGGGGAAGCTGTTAGGTGGAGGATGAAAGGGAAAATGGAAAAGAGATGAAAAGCTGATAGGCCGCTTGCTCAAGCGATGAGAGGTGGTCTTCACACATCTTCAACATGTGAGAAAGAGGAAGCTCACCTGAGCAGGAGTCTTAGTCCCGATCACTTCAGCGATGGCGGTGAAGTCTTTACCATAACGCCTGATAGCTGGAAAAGAGACGCCGGGTTAATGTCCTGCCTGTGCACCAGTTACAATCAGTGTACTGCAATCAAAAGCAACAGAATCAGCCAGCTTTCTCTCGCTCAGTGAGAGGTGTGTGGCAGAGGATGTGAGAGGAGGGTCAGGAAGAGTCACGTATGGTGAGCATGTTTACGGTTAACCTCCATCTGAGCTCAGCTGGCTCAGTGCACCTGCTCTTTTCCCATCCTGACCTGCTTCTCTGCACGCTTTCAGGGTTTTTGGTTTTTCCTGTTGGAGCAGCTGTGCTAGATGTTGGTACAGGTTTTGCTCAAAGGCACACAGGCTGCAGCTGCTAATTTTACTCTGATACTCTCATAACAACTTGAGTCTATTCTCACTAATTCTCATGCTCCCTTTTAAAGCTGAAATAGTGTACACACACAAACAGACCTGATGTTTAATATTTAGTGTAATGTCCGTACATTTAACCTAAGTTACGGTCACTGCAAATAAATAATTTACAACTTCCAAAATGATGATAATGAAGAGTGCCTTACAGTCCTCTGTATTCATGCAGTCAGACTGAGTTAGTCATTGTATGAACTGAACTTCTGTGTGGTGGAGCAGATGTAGTTTTACAACATTTTCCAGACCAACTGCACTCTGTAGCTCCATCGTGTCATGAAATACTGAAACAAACAGGGTTTTTCCTCTATAGACTGTATACTGATGAAGGAGGTAACTTCTCAATGAAAAGTCAAGCCCATGCATTAGTGCCTTAAATTTGCATTCTGTCTAATGGCCAGCAGGGGGACTCATCTAGGGGTTAAAAAAAAAGGCATTTTAGATCATAGAGGTCTACTGGAAAACAGTCCCTGGCTCCCTCGCTCTTTGACCTCAGTAAGCACTTTCCTAATGAGTATCTGAGCTCAAATGCTTGTTTCATACCAAATAAAAAGACATTCATTTAGTAAATGATGGTCTCCATCAAGGACAAAACTGTGGACCTGTCACTGAGACAAAAACGTCAACACATAGGTAATGAGTAACATCACAACCCAACTACCCCCTATTACCAGTCATTTCAAACTGAATTTCTGATTACTGAGTGCTTCATTTCTTTTCTAATACTCTTAAAAAAAATCAAACATTAGTTCAGATAGTTCTGCTTTTTTTTTTTATTCACTTCTTTTTGAGCTTGATTGCTCACTTTTAATCAGTTTGTCTCTTTTCATATCAAAAGAAAAAAAAAGAAAAATGCTTTTTAGGAGCAACATTAATTCTCTGCCACCTGCAGTCAAAACACCATTAAGCTTTCTAAACAAATCCCACCAGCATCATTTGATTAGCACAATCTGCCCATTGCAAAATACCCAACATTAGCTCCTGAAGAAATTATTGAGGAGCTTATAATGTACCAACACATGAGTACAGGCATCTCCTGTGTGTGCAGAATATCAATATGAATGTCTAATAAGACATCCGTCTGTGAATGGGTGGTAGGTAGAGAAGAGCTAGCAACAAGAGGTGACTCTTGGAGGGGGAGGAAGAGGAAGCTACAGTCTTTACTCACCCTGCACTGCCAGGAGCTGCTCCTCTGTGGTCCAACGAGAGTTCATCTTAGGGGCAGGCTAGGAGAGAAAGAAATAGAGATTAGAATGAGAGTGAGGCAGGTGGGAGAGAGGGATGAAGATGGCAGTAAAAGAGCAACGAGCAGGTTAAGACTAGAGTCAGTCCCACGAAGGGTGAGGCACTGTCTAGAGGGAGGTTGGGAAGGGCAGCGTGAATAAATGAGGGAAGGAACAAATTGGAGGAGAGATCAGAGAAGAAAATTGCATACAGGCAAGAAATGAGACAGTAAATAAGGGATATGAAGAGGAGGGAAAATGCATAGAGAGAGGAGTCGAAAGACTTACATCTGTGGGTCTGAAGCCATCAACACCTTCAGCTAGGCTCTGCTTAAAATTGCTGTTGTTCTGTTTGATAGACTGGACCTGAGAGAGAGGAGGGACAGTGAGGTACAGTTATTATTCAGCTGGTAGCACCAAGTGGTAGTTTTTGGTGCTGAACTCTGCTTTGAGAACATTCATGTGCATTTGCTCTTTACATCTATAATCTGATGACCAAAGACATCACTAAAAGCCACACTGAAAACCCTGGTACCTGTCTCTTGAGTGAAACCAGCTGTGTGTCCAGCTGGCGAATGGTTAGAACTCCAGCATCGTGAGAGGCTGACAGAGACATGATGTCTGGCTGCTCCAGGTGCATCCCTTTGGGCGGCCTGCGACGGGCTCTGAGCGGGTGGTGTCTGTACTGAGCGCCGATGTTCTCCTTCTTCACTGGACCGGAGCGACTGGGCGTGGCTTTGTCAGAGCTGGTGCTGCTCGCATTCTGTTTTGCTGCCTGTGTGCACATCGAATCACAAATATCAATATCAAGTGTCAAGGCAGCTAGATCCTCACATAAGAGTCGTTTCTCTGAATACACACACACTTTTCTCACCTCTTTCTTAGCATCAATCTCAAAATCACTGTCACTGGCCTGCTCCCCTTCTTCAATATCATCATTACTGCAAGAGAAATAAGCAAATTACACAAAGCACCAGTTCTTAAACTTTGTTTAAATTTCACCAAACACACGTCTGAAATGCTCTACGACAAGAAATAATATTGTTCTGCCTCATTTAAATACATGAGCCTGGTTTCCCAGGATGCCATGCTCATCGAGTGTCATTTAACAAAAACGTTCTCTAAATGTCAGCTCTCAGGTGAGCAGTTCCTTTAGAACCTAATGATTTGTTCCTCCATGATCAGTGAAGGCATCTCAAACCTGTCATCTTTCTCTCTCTTGTTGATCAGCCTCCTGGCCTGTCGGTCCATGACGGAGGTCCTGGTTCTGGTCTTCTTCCAGCTGTAGTAGTACTTCACCAGGCTGGAGATCAACTTGTCTGGAAGCTACAAACACAAAAAAAAGAAAAATTTAGTTTTGACAACTTGTTTTAAAATATTCTTAAGACGGTAAGTGCATGTGTGTCTTTCTTAGTCACGCACCATCTGCTGGATGCGGTGGAAGCTCTTGCCATGGAAGCTGAAGGCCTGCTCAAACAGCACTTTATCTTCAACTGTCCACTCATCTGGGAAGGGGGTGAAGTTAGCCAGGTCAGCCAGTGAGCGCTCCACGTCGTGTTTGTGCCATAATAACATGCCCAGAGCCTGATGGAGCCAGGAAACCAGGAACAGATGAGGTCAGAAGACAGAAGGAAATATAAACATCTAAGCTTTTGTTTCTCATGCACTGCCAGTACCTGCTCCATGTTGTATCCGTGCTTCTCCTTAGCCATGAGGATGTACTCATCCACTGGAAGAAAACAAAAATTGGTCACCACAAAAGAAAGAAACACCCAGAAAAATTGTGAAAATAATAAATAATAATCTAAAGACAGTGACGGAGAATGAAGAGAAAAGTTTAAAAAAAAATGAATAGAGTCGTTACATAATAACAGAAAACAGAGGGGAGATGAAGAGTAAAAGGGCAAGAGAGTGAAAGAACATAAGTGCACAGGAAGAGACAGTCGAGAGTTTTAATTGCCATCCTCCAGTCAGCATATATCCATTAAACTGAAGGTCAAGTTTTTTTAGCTCGTACACGTGAATACAAGGTAAGGCAGGTCTTACACATAGCATCAGAGAGCTGACTGTTGGGACACCAGACCAACATGCTCCTCTGGTCCTTCTCACTGTAGCGGGCTGGACTGTCTGGAAATGGAAACAAATCACACAAAGCGAACACTTAAATCCACACTTTATTTGATGTTATACAGATTAGTGAACCCCTTATTTTTCATCTACTCAAACAAAGCAACAAGGCTCTTTCATGGAGCACACTGTAATATTTTTTAACCTTTTGGTTTTGCCTGGATTTGCATTCAAAGAACACTAAAACACTGACAAATGAGCATCACTCTAATGTCTGCATTACTGGAGAAAGATGATAACAGCTCCCCGTTTTCCCCTCCAGCCTTCTCTTCTTTTAATTTTCCTGTTTTTTTTTCTATTGTAAAATCACTCTTTTGACCTTCACTGCTCTACTAATCTGCATTCACCTCTAGTCTCCTCCACACTTCTCTTCAACCTCTATGTCTCCTGTTGGGAGGAGACATGGAGGTTATTCCCTCCCTTTCTCTCTTTTTATCGTCAATTTTAATGCCCTCTGTCGTCTCCTTTTGTTGTGCTTTTCTCCCACCCAGCTTACCTGGTTTGAACTCTGGGATCTGAGCCTGGTAGTCTCCTCCCACTCTGATCATGCTGTCTGCAGAGACAAACATACATGAGTTTATATTTCGAGAGATGTTACACAGAGCAAAAATGTTTCTGTAACACAGCAGAAAAGGTTCCAAGTTGCAAAACTAAACAAAGTGGATCACACTTTAACAAGTAACAAGTAACAGTAACAAGTGAGATAGGAAGAGAAAAATAAAATGTTCATATTGGAGGAGATTAGATATCTTGATCACGACTGAGGGGAGTATGAGATTGACAGACGAATCGGGGCCACGAATATAGTGATGCAGACTCTGCACCGGTCCTTTGTGGTGAAGAGAAGACCTGAACATAAAAGCAAAGCTCTCGATTTACTGGCCAATCTAGGTCACTATCCTCACCTATGGTCACGAGCTCTGGGTAGTAACCAAAACAATGAGATCGCAGATACAAACAGTAGAAATGAGCTTTCTCCAACCTGTCTCCCTTAGATACAGGGTTGAGGAGTTCAGCCATTTGAGGGGGGTTCAGTTGAGAGTCAGTTGAGGTGGTACATGCACCTTGCAAGGACGCCTCCTGTTCAAGAGTCTAACGTCACGCTGTCATCATTAAAACTTCAAACTAGCCTCTGTAACCTTGAACTCATTAGGAAAGTGTTTACTGAGAAATCTGAACTTTTGTTTTCCCATAAACTTCCATACAACCAGGTGTCATTTTGCCACAGGAAGTGTCATCCCACAGGCTAAATCTAACTTTAATATATATAACATTTTCATATTGTTCACCACTAACTAACAAAATCCTACAAAAACGAGAGGTTAGAGCATCAGTGGGTGGCAGACATCAGGTACTTTTTGCTGCGGTAAAGCTAGCAGGAAAATAGGAAGCTGGAGAATGTAGAAAGCAAGGAGTGAAGACAGACTGAGAAATGCAGGGAAGCAAACCTGAATAAGGAAGAGAGATTACAGGTTCCTCTGGGACAGAGGACAGGAAGGGAGGAGAAGGGGATGATAGAAACATGAGCAGATGGGTGAAATGAATGGAGCCAAAAGGAGCATGATAAAGGATGATGCTTGATAGAAGGAACAGAGGAGGGAAGAAAGATAAAGGAGAGGACAACTACTCGTGTAAAACTGCCATTTCTCATCTTAAAATGGGCTCCTCAAAGATCAACAGGAAGTCAGTGGGTGAAGGAGAGAATGGAGGAAGGAGAGATGTATGTGGGCAGAGGACAAGGATGAAGAGAGGAGGTGACAGAGAGCAGAGCAGCAATGCAATGCATGCAACAGGAACAGCTGGCAGGAAAATGCCTGCGAGTATCAGATGTAGACACACTTCGAATGCTTCATGTTAGAACGACAGAGTCAGACGTTTATCGTGATATCTAAATCAAACACTATAACGAAAAGTGTGTATGTGTGTACCGTGAGCATGCTCTTCATCGCTGCTCTCCTCCTCAGAGTGTGGCTGGCTGTTCCCGTTGGTTACAGTTTTGGCTCTGCTCCTGGACAGCACCCCAGCCCCTGAGCGCTCCATCACTGAGGGCATGACTGCACACACCACACATAAAATGTCACTAGTCAAAACTCCACCATTCATCAACATTTCTGCCTTAAGCGATTAAATCTCCCATTAAACTATGAGTTGCCTTGTTTCATTAGTGCACTGGCTGCTATTTGTTTTCACTTGCAACCCTATAAAAACCAACTCATGCTTGTAAAGTAAAATGAGCCCTTATGTTGCTACCTTGGAGGGAAACCCATTATCTCCCTAGAGCTGAATTTATTTTCCAAAAAACAGCTTTCTATACAAGAACTCATTCAAGACCTCAACCACTTTCAGTTAAATCTCTAAATTCAAGTTTTTGGCTCAGGTTCTGAACATCAAGAGGACATCCAGACTAAATCAACACAAACAACTTCATATTACACAAAAAGGCCAAACTGATTAACAGGAGTCTTCCTTTTGTCACTCCAGCTGATTAAAGATGTGTTCGTGTCTGGGTGGAGCAATGCCCACAAACAAACAGAAGCCTATTTTACCCACTGTTCACAGTTCAAGTGACATGTCAACATCCCATTTTTTCCTAAATGAACATCTATTATCTCACTGCAGTCGCTCTGTGAGAGCCACCAAGGACACTACACTGAGCTCTGAATCAAAATCGGACCATTTTATGACGCACAAAAAATAAATAAATAAATGTAATAAGCAACCGATTAAATCATTTTGATTATAGTTAACATAAAGTATTTCTCAGCTAAAAGTTCAAAAAGTCACTTTTACAAAACAAATCCTTTTAGGGACGAGTGAAGAAGGTCATCTGCTGTAAAACTCTGCCAAACCAAACATCCAGAGCTACCTGCTGTGTCAACACTTTGTGACAAAGAAGAAGCTGAAAGTAGCTTTCTTTAATCCAGCAAACAATTATTAGATGAGTGAGTCATTATGACTAGATGTGGTCCTATGTTTATGTGTGCGTAAAAAAAAAAGAAAAAAGGATGAACTCAATTTTAGTTCAATACTTGCACAAAATACTGATATTGATATCGATCCCTCGTTTGTTAAGCTGATGATAGTTGGTACCAATATTTCACATATTTGTTTAATTGGTTTAATGAGATAATAGGTTGTAAAACTGTAAACTGTAAAACTGATTTGACACAACAAATAAATATTATCCACTGAGATGCAAATTTTACTTTCCAACATGCTATCAGTCAACAAGGCTGCTATCGGCTGATACCAGTACACCACCGATCGGCTGGTGCAGAAAGGCGCTGGTTGCTACAGTGCAAGTAATCACACATGAATAATCATTTGAGCCCCTTCAACAGCAAAGGCATGCTGTAAAACCTGTTCAGAGGGGATCTACATAAACACGAGCATCATGGCTGATGAGAAGAAATATCTACAAACAAATAAATAAGACCCTCCTGTGAGAGATGAAGTGTGATCCACAATCACCGCTATACTATTACATGACATTTGTCGTCTTCCCACTGTTTCTACATCTCTGGGCCAATGAAATATTGCCGTAGCAGAAATGACTAGACGGTCAGTTCATGCCACAACAGAAAGTAGCCCATCTAAACTCCTCAAACGCAAACGATAAGAGCCCCTAAAACCATGACTGGCGACACCGGGCACGGGTCCCAGTGCAAACGCACGTTAAAAGGCGCGTGCTTTCATTCACCATCTCATCCGCAACTTCACTTGTCAACTTGAACCGCGGCCAGAACAAAGCACGGACGCGAAGTTGTGTGACCGATGTGGTACTTCACCCCCGCATACACATCACCACCACCGCACAACAAACTGGGCCAGTCAAGCCTCTGCGGGAAAACGAGTCGCAAGCCTCACGATCCTCGAGATTAAAAAACATACACACCAAACTCCGAGCAGACAATACAAGTGTCTGAGGCTCTCTGGTGGTCTTTGTCTATCGCTGCTCCCGGTGGACTCCCAAACTACAGCGGCTGCCCCCAGTCCGGCTTCACTGGAAATATCGCCAGCTTCAACACATCCCTTCGTTTTTGTCGATATACTCAAGTTTACTTATTTACAAGAGGACTGGGCTGCGTGAGACCGCCCCGCTTCACTTTCAGGGAGTTTCGTGGTGGAAGGGGGTGGGGGAGAGTTGTGGAAGCCTCTATCGCGGTAGCCTCAATCACTGGCAGATTTATCAACCGTTTCAAGACTGAGAGCTACAACTACAGCATATTAACTGATAACCCATACAGGGAGAGGATACTCGTAGTTATACATGATATTCAACTAGGCGATTCTATGCAGGCTCTCCTGTTCCACATCCTTTCCCCATCATATGGCCAGATTTTACAACTTTTCCTCACTTTCAATACAATATCTGGTCATTAGATATGCTTTGCACTATAGTGAACAATACCACGAACAATGTAATCGCTTAGTTTTAGGTGATATGTCTAAAATCTATTTAGGTTCTTCACCTCAATATTTAAGTGGGTAGTCTGATGATGAACACTTTTTGACTCATACTGGTAAAAAGGAGGAAAAAAATAGTACTCCTACAGTGACTAGTCAGGTGCTCATGGCTCGCAAGAGCACAGGGTGACATTAAAGCGGGGAGCATTACATGTTAAAGTTAGCATTGTAATAGGCGGACTGTGTAGTTTTATTATCTGGTAAATCTTGAGACCCCCCC
>VURO01032941.1:20991-31430 GCA_015108175.1 Pelvicachromis taeniatus | reverse complement strand
CACCAGGTAGCCCGCAAGGACCATATGACTGTTCTAAAAATAGCTCACTATAACAACTTAGCAGTAAGCTGCATCTATTTTTATTTTTTGTTGCTATTTTTTTTTTTTAATCACAATTGCATTGGTGTCAATTTGTTAGAGATAATATATAAAAAAATGTTTATTATTAAATATTAGATCAGCGCTAGCTGGTCTCCACGGAAACAGTTACCATAATCAGTGTCTTTACATAGATGAATATCAATAATTATTAATGATGACATATAATTAAAGTTAAATTGAGGAAATTTGTTATTTCAGAAGTGTGTGTCAAACTGGTAGCCCTTCACATTAATCAGTACCCAAGAAGTAGCTCTCACTTTCAAAAAGGTTGGCTGCTATAAAGGGTACAGAAGAGGCCGCAATGTCTTCTATTGCAAAGGAAAAAAAGGAAGTTCTGATCATTGATGTGCAATGCAAATGTTTGTGTGATGTTACCAGGAAACCACATCAAACTGACATAAATAGAAACCATCATAAGTGAAATCTAAAATAAACTAATATACTTACATGTTACGTTCAAGTTTGCTTGCGATGAAAACTCGTTTCAAAAGGTCCAAAAAAATGTGAAGTCACAGTGATGTGGTCCTGAAAACACATAAAGCAAAACACGCACAAAGACCTTCAATGTACAGTATCTAAACAATAACTTTTCCACCTAAAGCGGAAGTAAAAGTTTCATCTAACATCTTATTTAACATTTAATTTTCATGGAAAATAACTGCACACCTTTTCTAAAGTTTTATCAATCTAAATATTTTAGTTTTGACTGGTGTCATAAGCTCATTCAGAGACTTGTCGGCTGTACTTTGTTTTTGTTGTTGTTGTTGTTGTTGCATGTTCCTGTTGCTATAGCCATAACCAAGACCGTCTTGTCAATGTCAGACAGGAAGTTATAACGCTGCCTCCAGAAAACCTGAATTTATCACCTATGAAAAGTCTTCGGCCTCAGTCTTATCAAAAAGTAAGGCATTTACACAAGCATCACAAACTCAGCACCAAAAAGCGACGATGTAAGACAAAAAAAAGGAGAAAATAATCCAGCCATGTAAAATTAGCTTCATTAAATAACCCCACTAATACCCGCGTTTTCCAATGGAAACCAATATATCTGACACATTAATACACCTAATGCCAAGAGACTTCGTGTAAACAGAGCTTTAATTTAACTCTCTGGCCTTTGTCACGACTCACAACAAGCCTGAGACGCATCTTAACAGCCACAAGGGCGCATGGATTCTACTAAATAGCTAACCCAGTGAGAAACGTGGGCTTTTCTGGACGATAACAAGCCCTCTAAGAGCAGGCCAACGGTCCTCCTCCCATTCTCCCGATCCTGAAAATGAAAACCGTGTCGCCTTTTGGGCGAATTGACCACCCACCCACCTGAATTTGCCGCAGTAGCTCCAAATTAAGACCCCCGCTTCGCCCTGCCCTTTTCCTAGCTTTAGTTTAATATCGTTTTAGTCCTTAAAAAAAAAGCAGCGGAGCATAAATGTTTTCAACGGCCTTCGTTTCTACCGTTAATAATCGATTTAATGTTGCAGCATCACTTGAGGACCAAACCGGACACAGCAACAGTCGTCTCCAGCGTACTTACCTCAGCAGTAAGTCAGCTGTTTGCTTCAGCTGTTTGCTTCTTAAAAGCGACAGGCCTTGTTTATGTTTCAGCTTTTCTTTTGTTTAACGTGTCTGTAAAAACATAACAGCCCTCACAGAGCCGAAGACAGCTGAAGTAGCGACTGCAGCGCTGACATCCCACTTCCTAGAAGAATCTGTCATTTGCATAACGGCGCCTCAATTGGATAAAACTGCGATGACGTTTTAAGACCAGTTACTTTCCACGCCCCTTCAGCGGTGTAATTTTCCACATTAGACTACTGTTGGTTTATATATGTCCTACATATTAGCCTAAATACGCGTTCGGACACCATTTCTATCTATATTTGAGGTCTTTATATAATTTTTTTAAGGAGATATATCTGTGTTAAGAGTATCTGACATGCAACCAATGCCGTCCCTCCCGAACGTGACAAAAACGTGGGCTGAAACCGTTATATAAAGTTTCTTCTGCGCATGTCTCGGTCTAATAGCAACATTAGCATTTAGCTGTTGTTGACTTAGCGGATAGCGGATAACTTTGGGTTGCTCGTTGATTCTCCAGTTGTACCGGTATTAGCGCAGTGAATATTTAATTTAAACCATTCGATGTTTAGTAATTTAACTCTAATTAATTACCATTTATTTTGTGATAGTTATTACAGCATCCTTTTAGCTGTCACGCCCACCTTTGCACCTTTTTGCATCGCAAAAGCTTTAAAGATTCGAAAAGCTGTAGCCTATATAACGTAAGCGTAAAATTCACAGCAACACATTAGGCCTAATTACAACTATACGCATTAAATTTAATTGTATTTCAAGTAAACACGGAGTATAATAGACTGGACTGACCAGGCTTCTATTTACAGGTCAAGCCCTCGTCAAAGATACGCTGAAGGTCAGTGTAACAGGACAACATAACCATTCCCTGTCAAAGAGCTTTAATTTATCACTTTCAATCACTACAGCTCCCACATGTGTTCACTGTAAATTACATCTTTACTTTATAAACACAATATCTTCTAAAATTTCATCATAAAGCATAGCAAGTCTGCATTTACAAGATCCGATTTATATTTGATTATGCAAAGTTATATATTCGTGTTATTGATCGGATCTTTGTGATTACGAGTCTAAAAGAGTCCAGATAATTTAATAATATTAATAAGATTAATGTCCCCACTGCAATTGCAGCTTGATATCCACTAGATGGAGACAGAGTATAATCTCCTTGTATTTAATTTCTATGAATTTAACAGGCAACCGAATCAGGCACTGGCTTTAATGTAGTTTGTCGCTTTAGTTTTAAGTGCCCTTTGCTGTACTTAAAAAAAAATAATGGCTATTATATATTTGGCAATAATCTAGCCAGTACCCATTGACCAAAGAAAGCGCGTGGCTTCAGATCTGGATCAGTTTGATTCCTGCAGTGTGGCTGTTCTGCCACCAAACAGTCGAGTTTTCCCACGAAGATTTAATTCAGACTTGTTAAATCCCTCTGTTTTTATGTTTCTTTCATGTTGGGGGAAACTGGGGGGGAGATCCTGTTAACAAAATGTTCTAACTGCATGTTTACTGTGCAAAAGTCTTAGGCCCTACCTAATTTCTTCATATTTTTCTAGGAAAATGAGAAATAGCTTCCAACTGGTTTATTGAAACATTTTCAAAGATACATGGAAATACAGTATAAAGGTGAAAACAGAGTTTCTACAATTCTAACCACCTCAAAAGTCAATATATGGGATGATCATCTTTGTTCTTTAACACAGCCTGAACTCTCTTCGGTAATAATTCTCCAGGCTTCTTTAAGGACATTCAAATCCCTTGTTTAGATTTTTGACTACACTTTTGTAATTAATAGCTTTTTAGTAATTGCCTTTTTGGTGCAAAAAAATGCAGTCAAATTGTGTTATCTTGGTTAGATTCATCTAAAGAACTAGGAAGCAGGTTGCTCATAGCAATATTGCATAAAGATAAAGTTAAAAATTGATTCTTTACTACTGTAAGTTGTATGTAATCAACAGTCATTGAATGTAGTGTGTAGACACAACACTGGCTCATCTATTGAGTTAGGGAGTTTTTTAAATTCTTCAATGGTTTATAGGCCAGTGTTAAAAAAAAAAAGAAGAAGTAATTTTAAAAAGTCTGGCTGCTTGGATAAAAAGATAAAGAAATTAGGGGTGGCTCAAGACTTTTGCACAGCACCCTATGGTACGGGTGTTTTTCTTTCCAGTATATAATCCCTGTGGCTAATTGAAATCTCAGCCTAACCTGTCAATCCGGCCTAGGGGAGGGGGTAGTGGTGCTTTCATATGCTCACCATAAAACAAGTTATTCAACAACACAAATATTTTAGGGTGGAATAACAAGTAATTAAGCTGACCGATGCCTTCCAATGAATAAAAGTTAACTCACGATTGAAAAGACAACATTAAAGTGGAAAATTCCTTTAGCGGTAAGATATTTTAGAATAGACAAAGTAAATTAAAAAAAAATTTGACCAGCACTATAGCACAGAAATACATTCGTTTTGCATTTTAAATGTAGGAGTAAGTTTGAAGCCAACAAGAAGTAGAAATAATGAAAGAAGTGCAGAACAGGCTGCCATGAATGAGTGCCAGAGGACTTCCTCCTCCTCACTTCTCTCCGCCCACCAGAAAACGTCACACGTCGTTAACTCGGGTATTAGCGAAAATCTCAGCTCTCCCATTTATCACCCGGCTCTACATCTGCGTTTTAGTCGGAATTGCGATATTTCCGACTGCATTTCAAAGCCGCATTGGTTTTCAAATTTTAAAAGTAGCGCGTGTTTCCGGACAAACAACCCCGCGGGACAAAGTAAGGCTAAAACAAATATGAAACGTCCTGGAAATATAACCCCAGCGTATGTAGGAACATTTGCTCTGCTGCTTTGCCTGCATTCAGTCATAGGTAAGTTTCCTTTTGAACAAACAACACGAATCAAAGCGAAATATTGCCTTAAAGCATAAGTTAAAAGTTTACTTTGTTGACAGGTCTCTGCCTCTAACACTCCATTCACTCCTTAAGGGGACTCTGGCACTGTTTGTTGTATTTTCCAAGGCATTTGCTTCCCTTTCCCCCATTATCTTGTCAATTCACCCTGAAGTGACCTACTTTGATTGCTTCTTATTTTTCCTTTTTACACAAATCAAGGTCTGTCCTTGGTGGATAATGCAGGGCAAACAGTAAACAGCAGATGTACAACATTTGCCTAAATATCTCAAGTATTCTTTTTACTATTCTTACTTCAGCATTTAAAATGTGCTATTTTTTTGCCCCCAGAAAGCAGTCTATATAGACATATGATGGCTAGATATGCCTATAATATGTGAGCTCATTATTGTCCTGGTAGAATAGGTGATGACATGTGAGACCGGTCTGTTATTACTCGTGATACTCTGTTATTACTAAGCTTTATTCTGAGCAGTGATCATTGTACAAGAAGCGACACTTGCAGTGGTGAACAGTTCTCTTGTTTGTTTTCCTCTTTCTCAGGGCACAGTGTTTCTTGAAATGTCATTATGCTCACAGGCACCCTTACAGGTGTCCCTGTAGTTACTCTGTTGACATCTACCTGGACTCACAAGGATTTGGTGCAGATGGAAAGGAAGTTAATGCCATCTGTGTTCCTGTCTGAGGCCAGCATCAACCAGCTATCCACTCATCTAAATTTAGCTCAACATGCAAATGTGATTTTGTTGTGATGGTAGTTGCGTACATCCAGTGTCCCACCTGTCGGACAGGTGTGGTACATCTTGTCCCACCCCTGAGCTTCTGCGCTGTCATGCTGTGCACCTAGTCTATTAGTCAAAGATCTGCGTGCTTCTGTAAAATCCAGCTAATCCTGTACATAGATGTCAGAGACTGGCTTGCGCAGACTGTCTCAGAACTGGTCTGTGATGTTATTTTCAGTGGCTACATCACAGGAACAGCTGCTTTCCAGCTCACGCAGCCTTAGACACTTTCCAGCATTTATTCAGGTTATACTTTTTGAGAATTTAACCACATAAAACTTTATATTGAGTCACATTTTCCGCTGTATTTTTGGCTATTTGCTATGTGTTTGTCCTTCTGATCCGTTTTCATGGCGAATCATGGCATTTTAGTGGCAACCCTGCTCTGCCTGCTTCAGAGATGTTTGACAGCAGTTGCCAGATGTGTTGGTTATACCTCGTATCGCATTTCTATGTCTCATTGCTTTAGTGGCACTGTTTCGTAAACATAGACTGTGCTGTATTCAAGAATAATTCACGTAGGGTTTTGGCCTTGCTGCCAAACAAAATGCCAGTAAATTGCAGTTTGTATGACCTGGAGCTGCTCACAGTTTGAATGGTAACTCCTGCTGTTGAGTCAATACACTGGTAAAATAAAAATAAAACAAACATAACAAGGTAAAGATTTTGTAACTTTGAGAGATCTCGTATGACTCATAAGTCTTTGTGCTGCCGCTCCCACTGAGGTCTGAGCCATCATTTCACTCAACCCAGGCGTGATGTGTGACTCAGTACCTCCCAGCAAAAACTGCAGCAGCACTGATCAGGGCAGAAACTCCAGCAACACCAGGGAAAGATCTGTGTTACTCTTTAGCTACAACTGATGACTGTACCCAACCATTTACCATACGTTATCTGCAATAGAACTGAACTTTGGGAAATGCAATGCTATATTGAGTTGGGAGTGCTGGGCGATACCATCTTTTAGACCTGGGGTGTCAAACATAATGCCCGGGAACTAGAACCTACCTGCCCAAAACACCAATTTGGCCGACTGGGCAGGTTTGAATAGTGTAAAGGGGGCATATATTTCGGAGGTTTGGATCTTCTGCTGATTTAAAACCTCTCCCAGGGTCATTCATACTACAACAAAGTAATTAATTAGTAGATAAACAATTAAATTACATAAAGTTCTCATTTTTTTTGTTTTGTTTGTTGTTTATTTCCCACTTTCTACTACAGAAATATGTGCTTTTTGCAGTGGTTTAACATAAAAATATAATTAGAGGACGGTCTACAAAATGAGTTAACAGAAATTTTATTCTGTCAATTTACAAATGCATTACTTAAAATTAAAATGTAAAATAAGTTTGACATTCTTGTTTTAGACTAAACATTTGGACATCGCATGATCTGCTGCCTCAGTCTTAGTGATTCTTTTCTCCTTAAATTGCTTGTTTGCGACTCCCAGAGTCTCTGAAGATGTAACACGGTCAAGGCAGATGGCTCCCCGTCCCTGAGCCTGTTTCTGCCAGAGGTTTCTTCCTGTCGAAAGGGGTTTTTTCCTTCCCACCATCACCAAGCGCTTGCTTATATGGGGTCATCTGATTGTTGACGATTTCTCTGTATTATTGCAGAGTCTTTGCCATTGAGGCCTTGAGGCATCTGCTGTTGTGATTTAGTGTTATATAAATAAAACTGACTTGAACTGAAGGTGGTAGAGACCATTTTAAATGTACTGTCAAGATTTTATTTTTTTTCATTTGTCATAAAATGTAAAGGGTTTTTTTCCATTGAATAAACAACATTTTATTTGGGACACCTGTGGTCACAACACATTAAATAGACTGTTTTTGTACCCTAAATTAGGTCTAGATGTGACATGCATGTGCTGCAGCAGCTGTGAGAATAGTTAATATTAATAATCGTTGCACTGCCTTTCCTTTAATCTCTCTCACTCAGGTGACTTCTGTGAGGTAAATCACTGCTACAATGGAGCAACATGCGTGACTGGAGTAGGAGAGGAACCCTTCATCTGCATCTGTAACGATGGCTTTGGTGGCGACACCTGTAACCTCACAGAGACCGGTAGAGCTGAAAAGGAAAATTCTGGTGGGAAAGCACTGAAGCGCGTACTGAAACTTACACCTTTCTTTTTACATCTTCAGGACCTTGCAGTCCCAACCCCTGCAAGAACGATGGGTCCTGCGAGGTCATCGCCCCGACCAGACGAGGGGATGTTTTCAATGAGTACATCTGCAAGTGCCAGCCCGGCTTTAAGGGAGTGCACTGCCAGATCAGTAAGTTACTTCTGGCTATGAGTCAAAAGCTTGAGCTGAACCCTTTTTGTCTTGTGCATCTATAAGACTACTTGCTGTACTCCCAGAGGACATCTTACTCCTTATTCAATGAATTTTAAAACAGTTTCTGGCCACTTAATGTTGACATACCATATATCTTCCAATTGTAGCCTGGGTGTTTATTCAAAAAATTATCCAGCCGGTCCGGCGTTTAAAAGAGACCGGCGGTTATTGGAGAACGGCTTTTATTCCCTTCTCAGACGGAATTGTCGCGGAAATGAGAGGGAAAGAGGACCCAGGCGCGGTTTTTAGACTGAGGTGAAAAGACTCCAAAACATATTCCAACAGTTCACAAATAATGCAGTTCCCAATTGTGCTCCTCCTTTGCTCCCTAGTGTCTCCTTGTCTGTGGTAGCCCAGTGCACGAGTGGTGCTCCCTGAAACTTCTTTCCGTCCGACTCTACTCAAAAGAAAGTAAAAGACCAGAAAATCACAGTTAGCTGGTTTGCTAGCCAACAGTTCCAGTTCAGTGTAATAATCCCACTTTGATGGCCGCTGGTCGTACGTTCCAGCCACACTCCATACCAGTTGGTGGCAGTAATGCACCATTCAGTTATTTGCCAGCCGCCAATAAAATTTAAAAAGAAGAAGAAGACAGCACGGAGGGACTTCCGGGTCGAAGGTTGCCCGGCTACTATTGGAGACCGGCGCCTATTTGTGGCGACATGTTTTCAAACTGGCGTTTATTAGAAACTGGCATTTAAAAGAGACAGGCTACTAATGGAAGATATATGGTAAATGATTTATCGTTTAGGAATGGGTTGAATTAAAAAAAATTTTTTTTTTTTTAAGTAGTATTTTTTAAGGAACAGCTTACCAAACAATGTGAAAAACACAGTAGCAAGCTCCACTTTCAGCAGATTTCTCTAGAAGTTTTAACACAAGGAGTTTTTTCATCCGGTCACATCTTCGACAGTGAAAGGGATGTGTAGTCCACTCAGCAGCTTCATGAAAGGAGCTCATTCAGTGGCTTCTGTGGTTATTCTGTTTGGTTAATTAGTAAAAGACCACTCCAAGTCTCTTAGCATGCAGATGCCTCTCACACAGGGTCAACACTGCATCTATTTTAACCCAGTCAAATGAATAGTGAATTCAATCTTATCCTATAGCAGAATCCAATACCAGTTAGCTTGTAACATTAGCATTAAAACATGGGGGATTATTAGTGGAACAAATGCATGAGAAAATATAAAAGGAAAGCAGATTTAAGATGTTTTTTTTTTGTGTGTCTGTGTGAATATTATTGCTAGACACCTCTGAGCAGTGGCTGGCATCCTAAACTGTGAATGTGGAAGCAAAAATGATGAAAAAGTTTTAATGTATAAACCTTCTGATTCGAAATCTTGCATAACCTTGTGAAGAGGCTTCCCCCCCTCTTTTCCTCTTTTTGTGGAGGAACAGCTCACCCTCCCAAAGCCCACGCTCTGACCACCAATTGTAGTGTTTGTGCAGTCTGCTCGTCTACTCCCAAATATTTTCTAATTTTGAACCAGGCAAACAATATATGCTGGACTATATAATATGTCCACTAAATGCACAGAAATAACTCTCTAGTACCACAAAAAACAAGTGATGTGATAGTAGGTAAAGAGCCTTTCGGAAGTCACTGAGGTGAAGCAAGAGCGTGTGAAAATGAATAAAATGTTCAGTACATGCCGGATCTTCAGGCTTCAGATTTAAGTAGCAAAAAAAAAGGCGAAGGCTATTTCACGGTCTGTCTCTTGGTGAGATCACTTGTTCCTCAGTGTTATTAGCTGTGCTGCGCTCGTGCAGTTAAAGCCATCCAGGCATTTGTTTCTAAGGTGTGACCGATCCTCTTAGCATTAACTGGAACACGAATTAAACAGACCCATGTGGCATTACGTCAGCCCCGCTTTAATTCTGAAGTTTCTAGGCGTTACTAGAACAGGTGAAATAAGGCATGCTTGATGCTTCAGTCTAGGTGTCAGTTACACAGCTTTTATCAAGTCTGAACTTAATAAAGTAACAATGTCTTTGAACTTCAATAAAAAATAAAAATCTTATTAGATTTTGTCATGTGCAACATCTCACTACAACAGTTTGGCCGTAAACTCCTCCTACACAATCGGGAGCTGAGCAAACAACAGGTACATAAGGGGGTGGGGCTGACCTCCTCTGGCTGCAGGCTTAGGAAAACATCATAAACATGGTACACACTGGTTTCTGATACAACCTAAACACAAAGACTGACATAACCTACTACTGTTACAAAGCAATCTACATATTGGTCATTTAGTAAAACAGCACTTTCTGACTTAGCTACTTACCTTCTGTCACAGTTTGCCTTTTAAAGACTAAAATTCCTGGAGTATTGTTTGGTGTGCAAACTCACTGCTTAGTTTAAAAATGAATAGGTTCTTTTTAAAACAATGAAGAAGGCTAAAATATTCTCCTGTTCAATTCAATTGTCTAGTGCTGTATGAGCTGTATGAGCATGCCACCTTGTGGAGATTACCAAGCATTACGTAGGCTGTGTTTCAAGGCATTCACAACATGACCTTCAACTTACTTAAAAACTTTAATGTCTTTATCCACGGCCCTTCAATCAAAGGAGAAACATTAATGATACTTAATGACAAATTTCACTATCATTTAAAATATCTATTTGTTTTTTTCTAAAGAGCTTGGTTTGTGTATAGTGCTGTTGAGCGGATATTCTAGCTTGTTGCCAGAATAGTTGGCGTGT
>VURO01032919.1:6381-22192 GCA_015108175.1 Pelvicachromis taeniatus | reverse complement strand
GGTCGGGTGGACCGCCACGGGTTCTGTGGGGCTTGGTGGCCTGCTGCCGTGGGCCCCGGTCAGGATGGGCCTGGGTCCCCTGGCCTCGGTGGATTCCAGGGAGCGGGGATGCCTACTGGGGTCAGCGGGGGAGCTGGCCCCAGGGAGGAGCTACTTGCCTCTCCCTTCTTTCCCCCCCATCCCCAACTGCCTCCCTCTTCCCGCTCCACTACACCCACTCTTACATGTAGGGCCTTGGGGTGCAGGAGTGTCACCAGGGCGCAGGGGAGGCATCCCACCCCCTCTGTCCCCTTCTGGCCACCTG
Source organism: Pelvicachromis taeniatus (assembly GCA_015108175.1). Classification (NCBI taxonomy): domain Eukaryota; kingdom Metazoa; phylum Chordata; class Actinopteri; order Cichliformes; family Cichlidae; genus Pelvicachromis; species Pelvicachromis taeniatus. The sequence continues at coordinate 21,888 of VURO01032919.1, read as the reverse complement.
TACCTCAATTTTATTCCACAAACTAGACATCCACATTACTCACACTTTCATTACACGTACATATAGGGCCTTGGGGGTGGGCACGCTACATGGCGTCCGGAGGACAGTCTGAGAACTCAACCTCACCTCTGGCGCCAGTACCCACCTCTCAATTTTAAATGCATGTAGTCACTGAGGGTTTCTAGGAGTAGCTGTGATGGGGCTGCCCTCCGATGTTTTAATTGCACTCTAGAACAACACACAACAACACTACATTTGAGCGGGCGAAGGGAGGCATGGGGTCTTCACTCAACCCCATTGGCCATGTGGTTGGGGTCTGGGATGCTGGACCTCCCTGGTGCTGCAGGACCGGGGGCGGTCTGTTTGTTTCCACCCCAGCAAAAATGGCAAAATCTCCTGGGTTACCAGATTGCCCTTCTGGGGATGACTGGGGTAGCTGGACCTGGGGGCATAGAGTATGTTTGGGGAGTGTGAGTGTGTGTACAGTGTTCATTTCTGTTTGTCTCTACGTTGGGCGAGTGCTGAATATTCGTATATGTGTGAATGTTTGTGTCTGTTTGTCTATGTCAGGACAGGTCTTAGACTTCTCCTCTCTGGTAACATCTCAGGCCCCCGAGGTCTGGGGGCCCATCTCCCCCCACAACACTCCCTCAGACAATAATTCTGATTACTACAGTGCTGGAGAGGCGAGGCAAAAAAGAAAAACAATTGTTTATTGGTTATGTTCCATGACTAGGACTCCAAGTGATTTTGGAAACATGAATAATATCTGTAGTTGTTTTTTCCCATGGACTGTACAGAAGGACAGAAAAATGGAGCAACACTACAGGTGGAACTATTAATTTCAAGGCAGGTGCGCCCCAGTTGCTTTAGGGGGGGTGGACTTCCGCCCACCACTCAGATGCAATCTGGAAGTCAATCCGAGTGCACTGTGTCTTCATTGCTCCTGAACTTTACCTGTATCTGCAGAAATTTCATCTTTGTTACTGTGGCACAACTCCTGGGGCCCATAACATATGCAATGGCAATTCTGAAGCGCTTTACATATGAAAATTTAAAGGAAATGTGCAATAAATCAAAGAGTGGGTGGAAATGTTAGAGAGTACATCTGAACAAAACTGACATTTAGAGAATTTAATTAGAGAATGTACTGGCAGATTTCTTTTCTGATGTATTGATCACATATTTTAACCATATCACTTTAATAATTGTAGAATTACATTGTCACCAGCTGCGTGCATGTGCACCATAAATGGGCCTTATGCTCTATCACACCTACAAACTGACACAGTGGGGCCATTGTAAGTTCATGGGAAACATTAAACAGATAGTGAGACTCCTTCTGTAGATGTAGATCTCTAGCTAAGCAGAAATAAAGGTCATAATTCTCTCTCTGTGAGGGGGAAGGATGCCCCCCCCTTTCCCCATATAAGATGTGAGGGTGCTGGCCATGGTCAGCGATCACCCTGGTGTTTGGCTGGGATGTTTCTCTCCACATTACGATGTGTTTTTTAAACCCACATCAAAAGATGCTCACTGGGGGTTTTGCAGTTTATGATTTCCGCAGGATTCCTCGGGTGAGTTTGGCTGAATTGCGGGCACGAGCTGACTGGCCATCCTGAGAGAAACTTGCCTCAATCCCACCGTTCTTTTGATTTTTAAAAAAGGGGGAACCACAAGATGTGCTTCAGCGACACACATGCAGGAAATGAACAAACCAGGAGGGGGAAAAGAAAACAAGAGAAACGGTGAGTGGGTTTGATTTGGGGGAAGAGTCTTCAACCAGACTACAAGGGGCGCACGGCCAAGAGGACCTGGACTGATAGTCCAGTGCTCGGGTTGTGTGGCTGTAGGATTTGGCGCTGGAAAGTTGCCCAAATTTTGCGCTGTTAAACACTCAGCATCACAATAGAAGGTAAAACAATACACACACACACACACACACACACACACACACGCACACACAAGCAAAGAGTGTATTAAGAAATCAACAATCAACCCACTTGATTGTTATTAGATCAGGGAAAGATAATTTGATTATATCACAAGTGAATCGATTGTAGCAAAAGGTTGAATGATGCATTTCCTGTTTCTGATGCATGGGGAAAGCTTGCACCTAGATACACACACCTCTGATTACATGAGAACAAACTTGCTTTGTAAAATACATGACAGCATGTCACGTGTTTTATTTTGGGGGGAAAAAAAAGAATAGCTACATAAAATGATTGGGTCTGTGACTAAAATGAGTGAAACAGTGCAAACCTGGGGGAGATAATCCTGCTCCAGTGATGAGACATTGTCATAAAGTGTTTAGGAAGCATTTAATGGTGAATGTTAGTGTTGGGTGAACTGTGCAGCTGCTAACAATGGAAAAAATGTCTTTGTGTATTTAGCAGGTCCAACTGTGCCAGTTGTGGGCAAAATGAACGAGGTAGTGACTCCTAAGTGTGAGTTCAGATCAAGTTAGCATTCAATTCAATTTTATTTATATAGCGCCAAATCACAACAACAGTCGCCTCAAGGCGCTTTACATTGTAAGGTAGACCCTATAATAATACATACAGTGAAAAACCCAACAATCATATGACCCCCCATGAGCAAGCACTCTGAGACAGGATATTTCTCATTTTAGAGATATTGCGCAAATGGAAGAAGGCAGTCCTACATATTTGTTTAATGTGTGCATTGAAGGACATATTCTGGTCAAAAATGACTCCAAGGTTTCTCACAGTGTTACTAATACCATCCAGAGTAAGAATCTGGTTAGATACCATATTTCTAAGATTTTCAGGGCCGAGTTCAATAACCTCAGTTAGCGTCAGTTAAGCATCAAAGCAAAGCATCAGTTATTAATTAAAGCCAGGAGCAGTGACTGCAGCACTGCATGTTACGGCACCTCAAGTTCTAAACACTAAATCATATTCTTCAACCAGGAAGCAAATGACTGAATGTTTGCTTTGTTTTTAGTATCAGGTTGATCATGCAAATCAGTTTTGGTTTGTTTTCTCTTTCTAAGAGAAGCCTGTTTTTATGCTTGGACATGTCCTGGATTAGGCCTAATATTTTTTGTAACTGTGCACTTGAAGAAAAACTGCCAGGTGTCATCCCTCCAGTGATGATATTTTGCATGTTGATGATTTAATAATCGGCTCTCTTTTAAGCAGGCATGTGAGATTGAAACTAAAAGTGCTCGCTGGAGGGTTTGCAGTTTATTTAAAATTTCCCAGAAGAATTCACCGCCATGCTTATTTCAGTAGATATTACCTACAGATTTCTCTCCAGTGAAAAGTAGATGTGTACTGATACGACTTATTTTATGTTGATCATTGATCAGCAGTGGTGCATTTAAAGCTTTTCTCTGACTAATGGAGATGGTGTAAAGACAGAAGTATATGGGTAATGCTACACTTTGGCCAATACACTGACAAAGTGTGCTTTCGAAACCGAAATATTCTTGTTTGGTAGGAAGCTAAATTTACAGACTCACATTTAAAAGAATTAGACCAGTGAAAATATTCTAAAAGTCACATAAATAAATGATGGGAAACTAAACTACCTTATGACTAATAAAAATACATTTGAAACCATGATTGTTGGAGAGATCACTGCTAAATGACAGCTGTGTTGTTTAGACCCTTTTAGACCCAGTCAACCCTTTCACTGGGTTGACTGTAGCACCAAGTAGCTTGTGTAGTAGTATTGGGAACATGTGTTGTTTTGCAGTTTTATTGCCATGTCACTCACTGCTTGCACACTAGCTTTGTATGGCTCTTTTTGTCCCAGGTCTTAGTGGGAAGATTTCTAAGTAGGGATGGACACTGCAGTCTGGTAAAACAACAGCAAGCACAGATTTGTTACCAACTGTCCTAGTCAGAAATACACAGAAAGAAGAGGTTTGCACAATGGCTTGTGATGAATCACCAGCACTTTGCAAATTCTGAACATGATTTAATAACTAGTAAATCACTGTAATTTTTACTTTCCACAATAATTACTTAATACAACAAAATACACCTTTCACTTTTTCATGCATTTTGGAGAGCTGCCATGGAAATGTGCCTGTCTCTAAAGCACTTTGGGTCAACTTCTGAGCAGCGTTGGTATTGTTATTATTGATATTTCAATCAATCTGCCCACCTCTACTACAAACCTCGCAAATAAATGCAGGAGGCCAAAGTCGGCTCCATCTGTGCAGGCTGAGGTCTTTCGGAGTATGCAGAACATTACTAACTACTTTATGACACAAACAACGGGAGACTGAGACATTTATACACAGAAAGGTGACGAGGGTGTGGAAACAGCTGGGGAACACAGTAGGAACAGATCAGGCCTGATGAGACAGAGGAAGCACAGTGGAATATAATGCAGACCAGATGGAGAACAAAAAAACAGGAAGTGAACAACATGGAACAAGGAAACGAACACTAGACAAAAAAACAGGAGACATGACCTTCACACAGAGAAAATGGGAAACATATGAAGACTGACTGACAACATACAGAGGACACATACACACAGATGAGACAGACTGGACACAGAAAAAGAAACTAGAAGAAGCTGGAAGGCCCCCCCAAAACTGAACGTTTTATAGTTCTGAAGAATGAATAACAAGTCCAACAAACTTAAAAACCTAGGTCAAAGACCCAGGACCATGACTTTAAACATTACACCAGACATGACACACAAACAGGTCTCTGTAGTTTATAGGCCTTGTCACAATATCACGTTGCATTGTCTCCTCCTACTCACCTTGAAGACTTAACTATACTCATTTGTATGGGTTGTAAGAATATTTCAGTGCCGTATGTATGCATTTGATTTTCTTTGACGTCACAATGATACAGTAGTCTCTGTAGATTCAGAGCATGTGTGACATAACAGGGTAGACTTAAATGATTTTCTAACTCACTGTTGGTAAGTATAATGTGCTGTTTCTTGTATTTGCAGACCTTTGAACAAGGGGGCCCTCTAGTGGGCACTTGGTCAGATGTCATGAGACCTACTCAGAATATTGACATGGCCTTTCTGTAATATAGCTATCAGATTCAAAATAATTACCTTTTTAAAGGAACAATGAGAAATAATTTTTTGTTAATCATAAAATAACTGTACTTAAAAAAAAAATAATTAAAATACAGTTCCTGAATAGGTTCCTGGACAGAAACATATTACATCACTGTAAAAGAACGTGTGATGTGATTAACAGAACTGAGGAGCCCATGTCGTTACTAATGGTCCACATTGGTGCGTGGTACTAGATATCAGTCCACACTGAAACTGAGAGGATGACGATGCTATGAGCTTCTCGAACAGTTTGCTCTCTTTCATCCTTGATCCACCTCTTCATATGGACCCTCAGGTCTGCAACTGTTTAAGTCTGTTTGACATCCTCTTTCCTCATTTGAGTAGCTTTTTGAGAGAGTTACAAAGAAGTATTAGGAAAAAAAAATGCAGAAACTGCAGCTTGCTTACAGCTTCCAGGCTCTCTGTGAGACGCTGATTTGAATAGATCCCCAATCATTGGATAATTGGATAGACAGCAAGCTGTTAACCACATGACAGCCACCTCACACATTTCCTTGTCTCTTCCAAACCAACAACCAGCCTGTGATTTGATAGTTGTTCTGAGTGTTTCTGTGTGAGAAGTATGCTACATTCCCCATACTGTGTTCACACTGTGCTGAAACTGTGTTGGTGTTGATCATTAACGACATCGAAATGAGTGATAAATGGTCATGTTTAGAGAATCAGCTGACGATAAAGTACAAACTGAATGAAGGTGTATATTTTCTAATATGACTGACAAATTCAGTATATCCACACAGCAGCTACAAGCAAGCGCGCTTGTGCAAACTACGTTACCTCAGTCCAAGCGTGTGGGAGAGACGTGGATGGATATTGATGTTCAAAGGGACACACAGAATTGTCTTCTTATTTGGCTGTTTTGGTTCGTCTCTGAGTAATATCGACACTCTGGTGTGTTTCATTTCCTATGAGTATGTATTAACAACGTATTTTAAATAAAGGATAGCATCAAAGTCTAAAACCTGGAGTCTCTGTGCATGAAAGCTTAGAACATTTCTAGACAATTGCAATTTAAACATGAGGCAACTGCAACTCATATGTCTTCAGGACCTGTGATGTTTTATTATGACTACTGTGCTTTCAAGTTTTGCTTTTCTCACTTTCTTCATTTTGCTTACATTTGTCTAATAATGAGCACATTGAAGTGGCTTTGGTGGCTGTGGTTGTGACTTTATTTTAATGCATGATTTAACATTTCATAAAACCAATTAAACTAATTAGAGAGGCAATACACATTTACCTTCTAGTCTGGATTTTTAGCTTAGCTCACACATATGAACAGATACTCATTACCACCACCCATCAGACCATAGAGATACATCTGGAGTTAGATTAAAGGTTTAGCTATTTTTATATAATTAATTCCCAATCTGGAGCTGTGGGTATTGACCAAAGGAACGAGATCGCAGATACAAGCGGCGGAAATGGGCTTCCTCTGAAGGGTGGCTGGACTCCCCCTTAGAGATTGGGTGTGAAGTTTGGCCATCCAGGAGGGGCTCAGAGTAGAGCCGCTGCTCCTCCACATCAAAAGGAGCCAGTTGAGGTGGTTCGGGCATCTGACAAGGATGCCTCCTGGGCGAGGTGTTACGGGCATGAACCACCAGGAGGAGACCCCGCAGACCCAGAACACGCTGGAGAGATTAGATCTCTCGGCTGGCCTGGGAATGCCTCGGTGTTCCCCCGGATGAGCTGGAGGAGGTGGCTGGGGAGAGGGAGTTGTGGGTTTCTCTGCTTGGGCTGCTGCCCCCGCGACCCGGCCCCAGATAAGCGGAGGAAGATGGATGGATGGATGGGACTTTTGTGTATGTAGAAACATTTTCAGATCTTTGAGTTCAGCTCATGAAAAATGGGAGCAAAAACAAAAGTGTTGCGTTTATATTTTTGTTTAGTGTATATTCACATTTACAACTTACTTGCCAATTTGTCCAACCTAAGGTGAATTCAAAGATGAACCAGCTTCCACTGGGAACAAGAAGAAGAAAAGAACTGTACAGGAGACAGCAGCTTTGTCAAACCTACTAACATATCAGTGAGTTGATGCATTGCCACGCTTATTTGATGTAACAATTTGTTTGTCTATATGAGACCGTAATGACGTGGCCCCTTGGATGATGTGGAAGCATATAAATACAACTGACGTGAACAAGTTTGGTTTTAATGAATCATTTAGATTTAAAGATCTGATACTGAAACAATCAGCTGAAGACACTGCAAGTAAGTAACAACAAGTAAAATACATGTAAACATATGATATCTCCCTGTACAGTAGCTCCCAGTATAGCTCACACATGTAGTTAGAGTTTATGCTCTTGTGCTTACCATTGCAAAACTACAGAGACAATGTCATCATTCTGACAGCTCTTACATCATTACATCACTGACAGTGTCTGTCATGTTTAAAGAATCGATATTTCAGGCATCTCACTAGGATCCCTCTTCTGCCAGGAAATGCTGGAGAGATGTTTCTCAGCTGGTCTGGGAACACCCTGCTGTTCACTGGACAAGCTAGAAGAAGTTACTGGAGAGAGGGCGGTCTGGGCTTTCCTGCTTAGGCTGCTGCCCTCGTGAACAAGCCCCCAGAGGAAAATGGATGGATATATATTACACACACACACACACACACACACACACACACACACACACACACACACACACACACACACACACACACACACACACACACACACCTCTCTCCAATTTACAAACTAAATATACTTCTAAAGCTGCTACTGACTTGAAATTCTCACCAGATTGCAGTAACAACCCATCCAATCCACACACGCAAAGAAAATAAACAATAGATTTCTACAATATAAGTTATGTGAAATAATGAGAACATTTGTACACAAGCCTCTGTGGGAGATACCGGCCTCAAGACACCGTTTGTATGAAAATGTCATGTCAACAGCACCTTTAGAAACTAGAAAACTGGTGACATGTTCAATAATTATTTTACCTAATTGAACTAATATTCAGCTCAATTACCTCTCAGCTCTCATTAAAGAGAGAAGGTGGCGGTTTGTCAAGAATGCTAGCCAGTGTTTTAAATGGCTGTCCCCAGTCAGCGAGCGAGCTAAAATCCCCTAAACTGTCAATTACAAACGACTCCTCTATGGATGAGAGCGAATCAGCCTGCGAGCCATCACCCTCATATGCGTAGGTTGCCAGGGAATCACAAGCAAACCCCTGCTGGCTCTCCTCCAGTCGTCGTTCAATGAACTCTCTGATCAATTCAGTGTCGCCTCGGGTCGCCCTGCCATGGCAGAAGAGTGGAGTCTTGTTCTGGGTGGTGATGCAGCTGGCTGTTTGCAGGTGGATGTCAGGTGACCTGACATTATCACAGTGGGCGCTGAGATGCAGCAGAACGCCGTCACCGTAGCCATTTTTCTTCTTATTGGAGATGCTGCCGTGGTCTGAATGTGTTTTGCACAAGGTGCCCATGTGAAAGGCATAAGTGTCAGCCTCGCCACCTCCCTCGTCGTCATAGTGAATTACGTTATCACGGACGTCTTCTTTTGATCTCACCAGAGTGTCTTTCACATTATGGTGCCTCTGACCCATGTATAATGCTGACATAACTGCAAGGCAGGAAGCAGAATGAAGCACTGGGTTACTATGGTGGGTGCAGTTGTGCCTGTTGTGCCCACACACATACATGATCCTTAGAAATGTACATTAAAAAAATACATGGTAAAATGAATTTAGAAAAATGGCCTCAGTGCACTATTCAAACCAACAGCAGGATGGTGAAGAACGACAACATGAGGAGTTCCTGTCATTTACAGTGTTTCCAGTTTTGTCATCATTTCTCTGTATTTACTGTATTTTACAGGTCTAGTTGTTTATTATTTTATTTATTCTGTTGCTAGATTCAATTTCTTCCTTGCATCTGTATTTTTACCTCCTTATGTTCCTGTGTTTCTCTCTGTGTTTTGTTCATGTGTGAGGTTAGTCTTGTGTTTGTTGACCCTTCCATGTTTGCTCCGCATGTATGTTAAGTTTGTTCATGGATCTTCTCTCTGGTATTTCCTGTGGTTGTTGTCCCTCTGTGCTGTTGTGTGTAGTTTTACTCCCTCTGTCTCATTTTCTCTGGTTTGTTGTTGTTGTTGTGTCTCTGATCTCATCTCCCTGTCCTCCTGTTCTCCTCTTAAACAAACCACGGTTCCTTGTGTCTTCCTGTGTTTTTTGTGGTAACTATTGCTTTCCCTTACTTGTGGTGTTTTATCCCCGTGTCTCATCATGTAACAGCTGTGTATCCCACCCTTTGCATCTTTTGTTGTTATTGTGTTATGTGTTGCTCTTTGTGAGTTTCCATATTTTTCCTGTCGTTTCTGAGTTTTGCAGTTCTGGCTTCATGCCCTTATTCTCTTTGTATTATGAGTTACAAATTTAAAAGTTAAAACTTTTCAAAGTCTTAGTATTTTAGTGCTGTTGATGTTGCTCATTCCAAACTGTCTTCCATTCTTGTTAAAGGTAATGTTTTTGTCCTGTACAGATCACTTTAATAACTGCTGCCCTCCATCCATCACGAAGTCTAAATTGTTCATAAAACCAACGACCTAAAAATCAGCTGCAGCGATTTGACCCCAGACAGGTCGCCAGCCTGACCCACAAAGAGACAGACAGCCACTCACACTGAAGTTCACACCTGTGGGGCTGTGCTTTATTATCTCCCAGTGCTGTGTGTTTTCCTTCTGTATTGTGTCTGGGTTTATACTTGATCTGTCCCTTGTGTATTGCATTTATTGAGTTGTGTCTTGTCACCCTGCTGTGTTGCATTAGCTGCGTATCCTTTGTATGTACATATAGTGCTCTCTTTCTTTTCCCCTTTGTTGGAATGTCCTTTTACGTTAATATCTCGTGGCTCTCACAACCATTTCAGATCTTTTTTTTTTAAATACTTGGCTTGTTAGACTTATGCTTATAAACTCCTGCATCGGCCTGAATTTATCTTTGGACTATGCGCGCTATTTTTGCAATCCATGAGATGGGTTGTCGCATTAAAATAAAACAAAATACCCCAGGACTTTGTTTAGTTTGTTCTTTACAAAATGAACAAGGTCATATTGTATATTAGGGGCTAGGCTAACCGGGGTTAGCGGTGCTCAGGTCTTTGAAAGGCTTGTGTGTTTGGTTTGTCCTGTTAATTGAACAGTTAAATAGTGCAATAAACAAAAAAACAGTGCTGCACAGAGGAGATCTCTTAAAAGTTAGGAGCACGAGTCTAGGCAGAATTATATTTTCAATTGTGTTTCAGTTATATAAGGGTCCTCTGTTTTCTTTGAACTATTGTAGGATCTTTGTCTTACAATATAAAGCACCTTGAAGTAACTACTTTTGTAATTTGGCACTATATAACACATAACACAATTTTGTTTTCTGCGAGATGAGCAGTTTAAAAAATGAGCTCTAAAGAGGTCACAGTTGAAAAGTTCAGCAGAGAGGTCAAAGAAATCAACTGCTGCCCAAACTGAGAACCTGCAAAACAGTTTTGTATTTTTTTCCCCCGGGACAGACCCAGGACACGCTGGAGAGATTATATGTCTCGGCTGGCCTGGGAACGCCTTGGTGTTCCCCCAGATGAGCTGGAGGAGGTGGCTGGGGAGAGGGAAGTCTGGGTTTCTCTGCTTGGGCTGCTGCCCCCGCGACCCGGCCCCGGATAAGCGGCAGAAGATGGATGGATGGATGGTTTATGTAAATAAGTTAATTGTTTGTGTGAAAAGAAGTTTGCAGAGTGTTTAATGATTTAACAAAATTGCAGTTTTTCATGGACTTTCTAAATGATGCTTCTTTGCTTTTTAATAACAGTCTTGTAAAATATTGTATTCAAAACCATCCAGTTCTGTGTATGCAGTAAAAGTGGTGAAACTCTTTATTTATATATTAATTTGGTTCATGTTTATTATCAGCCCTAATTTAAAACATCAGATCACGTGGACAGTATGAGAACCAGAATAATATGTTCAGGTCATTTTGTCTGGTATAAAAACATTCATTTAGTGACATCATCCTCTTTTATCATCAAGCTCAAAACCTTAAATCTCCTTATATTGGAATAGAATGTGCACATAGTATTTTTACCCATATGGCCAATATAGAATGTTTATAACATAAAATAAATATGTAAATTGTGGCGCTGATCTGGAATAAAAATCCTTTAGTTTCTAAAACGCTTCTTGGTCAGCGTGTTGATAAAATGCAACCTTACCAAAAACCTATTTCATAAGTTTGCTTGTGACCTGGTGGGAGGTTAATAACATATTAACTGACAAGAATCTGAATAACAAAGTCTGTTGTGCCAAGAATGATTTTATCAAACAACATTAAGATTTTTGGGCTACCTAATATTAACAGTGCAAACAGTAAAGCTCAGGCAGAACACACTGCACATAAAACTGCAGTTTGCAGACCAAACCCCAGCGTTTGGGTGTTTGTACATGTCACAATATTATAGCAAGGCTAGCTTACCAATCAGCAAAGCAATGCACAGAAGAATAGCCAACAAAGCTTCAGTGCTGAGGTCAACGGGCAGGAACATGGCCACTGGTGAGCATGTGAGCAGTAAGCCTGCAGTCTTACAGGAACACACTCTGATGGTCAGGGTTGCTGTGCTGCTCTGAGCAGGGTACCCGCTGTCTTCAACAACAACAGGAAGGACATAGACGTCCTGCAGCCGCCGTTGGAAAGCTGAATGTCGAGTCACAATCCCAGCAGTGTTGTCTGTAAGATCAACAGAGGGGATGCTGCATTATTATTACATTACCTTTAACAACTATGATCAACATCATACATAGTAACATAATAATTACTACTAACAATACTTGGTTTGTAAACCAGCAGTAAACACTCTTTGGCTTGCTTGTATGAAAATGAAACGTTATAAATCTTGTAAAGAACAAACAAGTTGTCAGATTAAATTCATAGTTTGGCTTAAATTGGTCCTCCTGTGCACATAAAAACAAAGGCACCAAATGTATTTAGGTGGCTTCTTCCATCTGTTTGGACATAAGCTTTAGGAGTGATACCGGTTCAAATGTTGGCACATGCACTGCAGGGACAACCGGGACCTCTGGTACCATTTAGCATTTATAGAGACAGTAAAATAAAATGTTATAGAAAATCATCCAATCCAATATCACGACAATGTGTAATAGACACGATGGTTGACCGCATGCAGAATTTACAATAAGTAACAGCAGATAGAGATTTATTTCAAGCCAACATGAAAATAATCACCGGACAGCATTACAACTGATATTATTAATACATTTGAATGTAAATACATATTAGCCCCCTAGCTAAATCTTTCTAGTTCATATGTTTTTGCTTATTACCAACATCTTGGCTTTAAATATTTTATCTCCCCCTGCTGTTAATAGAATTTGAAGTAATACAATTTCTGTATTTGAGTACATTTCACGCTTTGAGGCCAAGCATGAAATGGACACGGTGGACACGCATGTCAATACACAGTTACATGATACTGGCTTGCATCCATATACCACTGTTTGTCTCTGAGACAGACTATTGTCCTAAACATCGGTGTCAATGTGGTCTCATCTACCATTATTCACAAGGCTTTGTGTTTTTGTAAGTCAACTTTTATGTCTACAAGACAGAAGTGTTGTTTTTTGCCTGGCGCATGAGTTTTCTTTCAAACCACACTGGTATCCCACTAAGGGGAAAGTGCCCTCGGGCTTGGAAGCTCAACTACCACCACGTCTATCCAAGACAGACCAATCACTTTAAGGACACAATGTCCCTGACCCCATTATCTGGGAGTGGGAGTGGTGTTTGCGAGTGGTGGCGCCCCCAAAAATCGATTCTTTCCTTTCCCGTCACTGCAGCAAAGACCAGTGGCGAATCCAGCAAAGCCACTGCTTGCTGGGGGGAAAGAGTCAAGGATCTGGAGGCTGAGTTTATGCCTCTCTTCAATCAGCTTTAGGAAGAGGACGCTAACATGGATTTCCTCAGAGATGAAAAGAAGAAGGATGAAAAGAATGCCATTCTCCCTTCTACCTGAGCATCGCAGCCTGGCAGCTCCATCAGCAGTGAAACTCCGCCCTCTCCATCTCCCCAGGTTGATTAATGAGATATATAAGCATGCAGCTGCCATTAGACAGCCTGCAGTGCAGGATGACAAGGGGGAGGAGATGGATCTGTAAGACAGGGGTATATTGCCTGCTCATCAGGCACCCACCAAGCAGCTCATTCCTGCTGTCATGGCATGTTTAAAGGAAATGAGGGGTTACTGGGATAAAACCCTTCACCACAGAGTATCCATCAAGGGTTACTCTGGTCTGGAGATTGCTGACGGTAAAATTTTGGTACTCGCTGAACTCCTGGTAGTGGAGCAGCCCGTGGCATTTCATCCCCAGCCCACCAAACGTTCCACGCTCACCCTGGTGGGACTCCCAGGTGAGATGGAGCTCTTCACAGATTTTCCTCCACGTATCAAAATGTTGATAAATCAGCAGCTCAGTCAATAACATTTCTGAACGTGGTCACACTGCTTCAGGACACGAGTCACCTGCTGGAGTCCTACGGTTTGGGAGGAGATGTTTATCATGCTGATCTTATTCTCCACGTCTCGAGGGGTGCAGTGCAAGGCTGTGGCCATGTCTGACCATTGCAAGTGAGAGATTGGTGTGGCTCAGTCTCTTCAGTGTGCCTGACCAGGAGCACCAGGAGACGTGAAAAATGTTTGCTGTTCGCACCATTAGGCAGGGGCGCACTAGTGCAGCCATGGCCAAAGGTGCTGCTGTGCACATACCCCCAAACTCACACAATTGGTAGTGAGCAGGGTGAGGGAGCAGACACCATTGGACAGTGCACTGAAGCAACTACTTACTACTTGTACATTCTACTAAATGTTAATTCTATATAAGCCAAAGCAATCAAACACAGTCTGTTGAACTCTACCTGTCAAATAAACTATAACTTAAAATACTGATTTGTGTGGTAATAAAATGTTTTCCTGTCTATTTAACCATAATCACGACTGTGTGGTCACTTTGGTGCAGTCATGGGTTACATGACTTGCAGAAAAATCCAATCATTTATTTACATTCAGGTCCTGGCAGTGTTTTTAATAAACCATTTGTAGTACACAGTAATTATGGAAATGAAAGACCGGGAGCATTGTTGCCAGACAAAGGGAACATAATAACTACAAACAGATGCCTTTGAATATTTTGTTTTAAGGAAGATGATAACTGTCCCATCTTCTTCATTAGCTTGCTGTGTATACATCATTACACTGCTTTTGTTCAGAAGTCAAATGACACATCAAACATAAAGCATCATATCTTTTAAGAAATTTATCTTTTTACTTCTAATAGTAATTATAATTTATCATCTGATATTCTATGATCGCCACTAGCATGCATCCTCCACCTTCTCAATCCTAAGGTGTCAAATCCATGATGTACCTTCCATAAAAATGGAAGTTACCCTTTTACTGACAAATTGTAAAATTAAATAAATCACAATTTGCACTGTAGTGCATAATGTCCTGGCCATGGACAGAATCTCCAGAAAGTATCCAGACTTTTTGCTTTTGTAGTAAGCAAAACCACCACCACCATCTCACCCCTGGTGGGCTCCAAAGGTTTGGAATGAGGGTTTCTAATACTGTGGTAACAGCTGTTTCACCAGAAGTTTGCACACTTTGAACACTGTTTTCTATTTCTGTTTTGAAGAAATCACCTCTCCTGCGTTTAAGCCTTCCTTCCACTGTTTATTTAAAGTTACCAGTTGGACATGTTTACTGAGTTTTGATAGGACAAGCACACACCTTGTCTGAAATTTATGAAAGAAGTCATATCTTAATTTACACATGACCACTGATGACCATTTTAATGAGATATTTGTTAATGAATAGTTAATGTTTGTGAATGTTAATGATATAGTTAATGAATGTTGTTCTGCCAGCAAACCAAGTGGGCAAAATAGTATCAAATGCATGTAGTTTGTACCACAGTGTGTATAATTTGAATCTGAATGTGTTGATTGTTTGGTTTAAAAGTCACTGTGTTGTTATTACTGTCAAAAGGATTTTCCTGCTCTTTTTATGGAGCAATATGCAGTCCCATTAAAAACCTTGAAATAAATATGAAATACATATTTCTGTTACACACATGCGCACACACACACAAATAAAACATTAGTGTGGCTCTCCTGCAAAACACAGAAGGTTTGGGATGATTGGCAGAGGGCAGACGCAGGCCCCTCCAGTCTACATGCCAAGTATCCTTGGGCAAGATACTAACCCCATGTTAGTATCTGGTGATGGTCATGTACACTGACACAGATATGCCCCCCCCCCCCCCCCCCCCCCCCCCCACACCCACCCCCCCCCCCACCACCCCACCCCCACCCCTCACCCCCCACCCCCCCCCCCCCCCCCCCCTCCACCTT
>VURO01032918.1:40013-52729 GCA_015108175.1 Pelvicachromis taeniatus | reverse complement strand
TAGTACACGCTACTGTTAAACAACATACTACAGTATATACATTGAAATATTCTTACTGCACTACTCTCAAAAATGTTCAATGTAATACTTTGATCCATGTATGATGCTTCTAGTAGCCCCTGTAATTCAAGCTTGATCTTATTCACATGTGGAGGATGGAAGGTTTATTAAGCCTGCTTGCTGATCAGTGGCCACTTCTAAATTTCCGGTGTTTTTTGATCTGCACTGTTAAAATCCTTATTTTCCAGATTAAAATGTGCACACTCAGTTATATCTATGTCAGCTAAATGCTCTGCCACTCACTGAGCACAAGATACACAGTAGATGCAGAAGGTGATGACTTTGTCACTTAAGGGGCAATAGTGAGTTACTGTAGTGTCTAATCTTCCATCAGTCTAACATGAAAGGAAGATACAGTAGTGCTGGCAAGAGAGCGAGTTTATCTTTCATACAACCTGCGATTTTGACCACTTGTCAGTCATGTTGAAGAAGTCATTTAGTGGATGAATTGGAATATGTAACAACGGCGGAAACACTTGGAAGGGATAGACACAAGAGCCAGGCAGCTAAGATTTTTGTTTTAGTCTATCAAAGACCACTGCAATCTTTGTCTGGCCTCCAGAATCTGAATTAACCTGGTCACAAGCAATCCATCCACACAGCTGCCTAACTTACCTGTGTAAAAAGAATTAAGGTTGACAGTTTTATGCCTAATAGGTCTGTTTCTCACTGATTTGTTTACTTTCTCATTTAATATGGAAACAAAATTATGTGTAATTAGCACATCATGATTAAAGTGGTCTAAATATCTCATGTACAGCGATATTAACAGAGACACACCATTACTTCAATTTTCTTCAAACCTTACTACAAATTGCTTTAATAAGTTAAAGGCAATAGTTAAACACAGCTAAAAAAAACAAAAAACAAAACAATTTTAGCTTAGACATCAATTCAAGGACATTTTTCCCAGGATACACATAATGTACAACAATTATTCTATTAAAACCACAGAGGAACTCTGATGTAATAACAGCCATTATTAGCTCCCCATTCTTTTTAGACAATGACCACAAACGCCACAACAAACATATTATATTAGCTGCACAGTAAGAAAGGTGATACTGTTGGGATCAATAGACACTTGCAAGTTGCTCATTGGTCACAAAGTCCATAATGATTCAAATACTGGCACCAGGTTGAGCAGGTAATACATGCATGGAAGTCACTGAATTGTCACTGAGATGATATTCTGATCTGTGAATAAAAGTACACTAAATAATAATGGAGATTTAGGTTGTTTTTCTATATATAGTAAATATTCCTGACTTTCTTTAAGGAGAAAGCTTTGAGAACTGATTACAGGATGGCCTAGATTTTCAGAGTGGTGAATGGGATGTTCAGCCTCTCAGTCCTTTTTTGGAGAATCCCAGTACTTCACACAGTCTTGTTCCCAGGAGCAGTACCGATCGTTTACTTTAAATTACAACCTCATTTTTGAAATCCTGCTGCTTTTCATTTGAAAAGAAACTAATGGTTCACAAAAGTAACTCTAAAAAAGAAAGGCAGAATATTGTTCCCTGTATCACATTAAGTACTAGCAGTATAACTAAGCAACAGTAACCCCTTAGTTGCCTTTTTTCACAGATGGTTATATGACTGTAGGCTATAATGACCGATGTTGACTCTAAGAGCCATTTTTAGTAGATCACATGGGTATAATGCCATCATTTCTAACACAGCAATAACTCACAAGCAGTCACGGCAAACTAGGGATTATCTAAAAAGTCGTGCTGGCCTATTAAATGTCCCAATTACAAATATATGGTCTCTATGATTTATGACAAAGACTGCCATGTTCATTATATCTCAATACCAATATTACACCGTCATTAGCGTCTTTTAAAAATAATGAATGACAACTTTTTAATTTCATTCAGTTCCGCTCTTAATGTGACTGTTGAGTTGGTAGCAATGATGTGACCATGCAAACGGAGAAACAGATTAAAACCTTACACTGAAACACAGAAAACGTCTTGTGAGTGACAGTAAAATCCTTTGCATTCTGAAGAAAGACCTCTTTGTGACTGCATAGCAAGTCACCAACAAAGACAGGATACTATGACGCCACGGGTTAGTAGACGTTTAACCACCACTGACTGGAAACGATTTTGCTAATATTTCTGAAATATAATCTGGCTTAATTTCAGATGTATCACATTCACTACTATATGTGAAGAAAAGCTACATCACCCATAGACGTTTTTCCACATTAATGCAAACCTTAAATTAAACGTGAGACTGATGGCACTTTAATGTAGCATTTGTTGCTTAATTTAATCATTTATTTTAAAGTGAATGTGCTAGAGTGCAGATCGGGAATTAGCACAGTGTAAATGCAAAGTGGAGGGCGGAGAGAAAAAACAAACGAATGTCTGAATGCAGCTCTGCAGACAGATTCAGGAATAACTCTACTGTGTAAAACACACTTGGATAAAACGCGATAAAAAGAGATCAGACATTTAATAGATCTGACATTGAAAGTTTCAAAAATCTTATGGGCTGCCACTTAATGGCAAAGTCTTCCACAAAGAACTTATCCATGTGTGCAAGGTCAATGACAGAGTATCCAAGGGCACCTACTATTTTCCCTTATGTAGACACAGCTCACATGGCTCACTGTGCACAAAAGGGTGGGCTGAAGAAGAATATAAATCGGATATGTGTGATGATTAATCATTGTCTTGGTCAGCCTCATAACCTTTAAACAGTTGTGCCAGTCACAGTGTTGCATGAGAAATGGCTCACTAAATGGAGAGAAAAATTCCAGATGAGCTTCTCCAAGGATGAAAATACTACTGTTAACCTCAGGGTTTAGAGTCACAGTGTGCAGACCGATGACTTACGCACTCAGTATACTGTAACTATTCAGAGAGTCATAACATAACCTTTCGTTTTAAGCTGTAAAGGCAAACATTTGTGAAATCTTCACTTTCTTGGCCTCACATTGTTGGATAAATGACCATTATTTTATGTTCAGTTAGTAACTCTGATGTAGGGCATATGCTTTCCAACCGCCATACAATACGTCCAAAAATACAGTACTTTTGTTTGTTACTTAGCTTGTTTTCTTAATGCTGTAGTCACACTAGGGAAAACCGCAATTGTGATCATGTGCAATGAACTTGCAGTCTCATTGTCTTTCAAATGGTTCCATTGGCGACAGAGACATGGTGTGTGATCACTTGCATTTAGTCACCATTTTCAAAGTGACTTTGGTACATCAATGAGCATGAAATAAAATGGCAATAAGACAGAGTCAGCCTGCAATTGAATGGGTTCAAGTTGCCTATTGCATGCTATCTGTTTGTGATAACACAGTGATTAATTATGATAAATCACAAAATGTGTTGCCTTCCACAGATAGAAAAAATTCACATTAAACAGAGATTAACATTCACTGCCTGTTTTCAAAGTCCAGCCAGATCCTCAACAGCAACAAAAATCCTGAAGCTCCTCCACAAATAGTGACATGATTGCTGGAAGTTGCCAAATAACACAGGCACTCTCACAGCCTTACTTCTGCATAGCCATATATAGAATACCACTATCTGACAATCAGTTGAGTCCCCTTTAGCAAAAAGACCCATCACAGATGAGTTGCTCACATTTGGTGTAGACACAGAATGCCACAGAATGACTGCTTATTTACAAACCTTTGCCAGTCTTTTCTGAGAGTCGGTCCGAAGCGGACCGTAATTGTTTGGAAACAAGTCTTGTTTTCAAGAGTGGTCGCCCTGAGGTTGAGGGTAATGAATGCTCAACCCTTGGTCGACATTGTTTCCGGTTCATCTGCTTGTAATTGGTCACCAAATGTGAAAAGCTTCAATGCAATCACCAGGCAACCCCAGATTTATTCCAACTGTAAGGAGGTCGCGGTCCTATTTTTATTCTAGTTTGACTGAGCCATGAGGTTCATTACTTTTAACTATATTTAGGTACACATCCTCAAAGTGATGATAGTTTCATCACTCGTAAACATGCAGTTGTGCATTTCTGTCATTTAGTCACTTTTCATTACCTGATGGAAATGCAAAGTTATCAAAAGAGTGATATGTGCTGAAAATAGACCTGATCCTCAAGTCATCTATTCTCAGCACGTCAAAGAGCAGACTTTCACCCACACCTCGCCTCGCATAGTCTCATCTCCTCTCACCTTTGAGTCTACTTGCAATGCTCTGGGAATGAAAGCACCAAAGGCATGAAGGATGGGCAAAGAGCAATTGAAGGTAAGAATATTGCCAACATACTGTTAACGTAGCTTGCAGCAGTCTTTGGACTGCCCAGAAATATAGAGATATACAGGCTGTTACCTTCATTTACCATCAAGGCACTTCAGCTTTATTTTTATAGCCCAAAGGGGGCTTTGGGCTATATAAGGTGTACAGCTATAAGGGGGCTTTACAAGGTGTACACCTTGCAAGACCTCTATCCTTAGGCCCTCAAATCAAACAAGGAAAAAGTCCATTAAACCTCTTCAACAGAGAAAAATGGAGGAGCAACAAAGAATAGATCCCTCCTTCAGGACAGGGAGATTTATGCAACAAACATCTCCAGTAGTAGAGAGAAGTGTTTACTTCTCAATAAAATGTCAACTTTACCAGGAAAAGTCAAAGATTAACAACAAGGCCTGCTTTTATTAGCACAGAGGTTTTCACTGATGTATGTGAAACAGGTGCACACACTAATGAACACAGTTGCAATTCAGTAGTGAAAATAAAACAATAAGAGAAAAACTCACATTGTTCATGTACTCGCTCAATAAGTCTTGAAGGGCCTGTCGAACGGCGTTGCATTCCGCCACGATCCGTTCACGGCGGTCATCGCGTGTGCACGAAGAGTCAGCCATTAATGCAGCGCCACTGATGATGCTCTCTAAGCGCTCCTCCAGGGAGGGACGGAAACGAGCCTCACTGAATGTCAGAGGGTCCAGGATGATCTTGTTCTGTAGGTCAAAAATGTAGAAGGTCAGGACAGTAATCCAGGCAAAACGGATAAATGACTCACCGCCGGATGACAAGTTCCAGAAACTGTACCAAATGACAAATGGCAGTTCAGTTTTTAATCACAGACTAGTGTCTAGTGTCTTTGACACAGTCCCTGGGGTACAAGATCTGGATGGAGTAAGTTAAAAAGAAAAAGACAAAGAGCAGCATGCTGACCAGCCACTTTACCAACTAAATTGTGTTTATCTAAATTACAAAAGAAATATTTTACCTCAAGCACAGTATCAAATTTTATGAAAGTTAAGAACAAATTTAGGCATTTTTTCCTAAAAGGTTTTTGAAATATTGAGAGCCACATTTCTATCATGAAAGGGAAGTATCCCCTCGAAAAACCTTGAATTCTCAATGGGCTGCCATCACTCCAGCAACAATCAGCCACCATGACTAAGTCAGGCAAAACCAAGAATGCATAAAGAATATCTAACACAGGGTAGCTCCAGTTCATACATTTAAAACAATACCCCACCCATATTTCTCTGAGCATAAAACTTGCTGAGGCTGCCGAGGAGGTAACTAGGAGAAAGAAAAATTAGTGACCTAAATGTCAAAACTCTAGCATTTCAAAATCTTAGACTTCATCCTTCTCTTTTACTATGATCACTACAGAAAGAAAAAGAAATAGAGCCCAGTTCTATAGTGTTGGCTATAATGTGAAAAATTGAGTAATAAAGTCATTTATTTTAATGATGCCTTATTGTGTATTGTTTAAGTCAGACAGATGGCAGTACCCATGGTCAGTGAATAGAGTTGTCTATCTACAAGAGAGCATTTACCTAACAGCCATTCCAGTTTAGTCTTTTGATCTTAAGGTGCTTTGGGTTTGCATAAAACTCAGAGTTGCTTTTATGCTTCACCTAAGTTTTAAGTAAAATACATATTTAACCATAACTCTATTGTAATTAGATGTGACTCTGTGGTATAGATGACCAGTGTTGGGTTACAGCAAAGAGCAAAAATGCACTTTTCAATGCATCTTTGCATTGAAAAGTGCATCCCACTGTCACTCTATTTGACACTGGGATAGAGTGACAGTGTCAAATGGAAAACTGATAGTGAGTGCTGAGGAGGAGTCTTTTTTTAAGTTACGGAGGAGCTTCCTATATTTCATTGATATCCGGATGGTTCTACTCTTAGTTTCCCTCTGCTTCTTTATTTTTTGTTTTGTTTTTGTGGTGTTGTTTGCAAAACTAACTGCATCAGCATTTTGTGATACCCTGGTCTATATCTGGATTGAAAGCACAGTCATCTTTTTTAAATGTCATCTGACTCTGAGTGAAACAAACAAAAACATCGGAATCCAAGCCTCATTTCATGATAGGAGATGTGTATATTTATTTGGGAAAAATGAACCATACACGAAACCATTTGTCTGACAATACCGCTATTATATCTTTGAAAATTTCACTATTATAAAAGGTTGCTGCCACATCTGGTACTTTAGATAGAAGTTAATCAACTTTATACAGGAAAAACGTTCCCATATTCCTTCATCTCACTTGCTGTGCAGTAGTTATTGTGGTAACATTCATATCAGAAATTAGAGTTGTAAAATGGGAGGCAGGAAATTCAACAAAGCCCTATACAGTGAAGGTCTCAACATGAAAAGATGCAAAGAAGAAAATAACATGAATGGAAACTGAGAACATTCCCTGAGGACTCCAGTGAATTGTTATTCCACACATGGTGTCAGTTTGCAATTATCACTGGGAGTTGGGAAAAGGCAGAGTAGAAATAGCAACAAATGCCGGGTTGACAAAGGCTGAGAGGATTTCAAGGTAATTGGCTAAAGTCAGCTTCCAGAAACTCACAAACGTGACTGATAGTCCCTAGTCCCTTAGTGAGTTTCAGTGTTACACTTTATTCTTTCCCCCCTTTTACCTAATAATCACTTACCCTATTGTTACCATTTTACTCCAATGCCCAAAACCATCGTGTAATTGTAAAAATCGTCAGACAGGTTTGCACAATAATAATAAATATTCATTAAAAAGTATTAGAACACAATCAAAAACTGAAAGCTTAAAATCATCCAGATACAATATGCGTTTAATCAGGAAATTCAAAAAGCCAACAGAACACAGAGGAGATTTTGTGTCTTTCTGATTCTGCATTCAGGAACCTATCTTCAAAATTGTCACACTTCCTTGAAGAAGACTCTTGGCATCATGCTTGGTAAAATGTTTCCTTTAATTCCTCTTATGACGCAGTTATGTAAAACTCCCATGACAATGCTGACAAGTGTTAGCTCCTAATGCCTTCTGGTTTGGAGAGATATAGAAGATAATACAGTAGCATTTTTATACAGAGCCGTCGGAGAGTCCTTACTGCAAGGTTTTTTTTTCTTTAGTTAATTATACACCAGTCTCTTGAAGTCTGTAATTCTATGTGAATGTACCATTTAATTTGACAGTATATCAAGACCAGAGGGAACCTTATATTTGCCCCAGTGACAGCGAGGCTATAAGATTGACCCTGCTTTAGGGCATGAACCAGTGAGAGAGGGCACATGCCACATCAGCCTTTGTCAAATGTGCCTTCCAGAACTTTCCAGTTCTTGATGGCAACTGCTTTTTCTGAGATGGAAGTTCAACAAAGTCCTGAAGATACCACAGAAATGCCCCTAGATGCCACATTACAGTTCAAGGACTGTGCAGTTGATTATTATGGTGTTTGACAAAGCTCTACCCACAGTGGCCCATGAGGGACATTAGTCATAACCCACTCTGCGATCAATTACCCTAATGAAGAGTGTCTGACTCAGAAAAAGTCCCTTATATTGTCCCACAGTGGATGCCAGTTAAAAACAACTTGATAAAGGTTGTGGTAAGTAACAGTTGCTGGCACACTCACAGTAACACTACTAATTGTCAACTAGTCCAACAAATTACCACATGTATGTGAAGGAACTTCCATATTATACCCACACAACAATACTCTTTCACCATCCACATCTGTGTAAGAAATTCATACATTCCAGTATGGAGACTCTTGATTTCTTGGCTAGTTCAATAGCCATCTAATAACATTTGTCAGTTGTCTAACTTCTGCATGGTGTTGTCCAACAGACTTTTGACACCTTAATTTCAAAGATAGTTGCACAATGTCCATACACTTTTTGTCAAATTCCATATGTTTACACTTACACTTACCATTTTAAATGCATTCACACTCACAGATTCGCATGTTGAGTGGATATACTTTAGGCTTCCTTTACAAAGGCCAATGGACCACTGCAACATCTGGTCACTCAGGAAAAAATGTGTATTCCCTGGCCACCATACAAGTGGTTGTTAGCCGTCGCTGGGTAAAATCTGTCGCAAAGGAGATGCTACACCAAAATCTTCCTTGTGATTGCTTTGGTTATTAGCAGATTGTCACAATTGCCTATAATTTGCATGGAAGACACCAACATATATACAAACACTCAGCGGTAATTAAACTTGAGAAAATCTGACACAAACCAGAAAGTTTGCCATCAAAGTAAAAGTTGTGTCTTAAATCTCAAACCAGTTTGCTTCAAAAGGCTGCGCTTTTACTTTGAAGGTGAACGGTCTCAACTTTCAGTTTGCATTAAACTCTTCACAGTTTTACTACCAGTTAGTGAATAGTCAGGGAGTGTTTGCCGACTTCTGGAAACTGCTAGCAATGAAAGCAATTATGAGGGGATCTTCAGTGGACACTATTATACCTCCTTGCAATCGGTATCACCTAGTGACAGCAAGTGTTATCCTAGTATTATCTTGAATGGTCTCTAATTCTGAGTGACTGGGGCTTTAGCAGTCAAGCAACTCCCAACAACAACTTATAACCAATCAGGGAACACACTCCCGCCCCCAGCCTAGCGACTGGTGGATACCAGTGGACTCCATGTTGTCAGTAGAAGTTAGCTAGGCTTTCACTGCAAACAAATTTAGCATTACATACAGTCCACAACAAATTCATAACGCCATCACTGAATATGAAGGTTGTGTCACAGCTGCGCAAACAACTAAACATTAATGGTTAATTTACCAAAATGATTTTTTATTGTTTCTGCAATGGTCAATCTGCCACTATGTGCACAGTCTTCAATCAAAATGATATTTTTTAATGGTAAAATATAATTACATTGTTATCCATGAATATTCAAATTTACAGTTTTATGAAAAAAGCAGAAAAATATGGTAAAGCAGGTTATTAGATTTTGATTAAGGTGATAAATTATCGTTATTTACTTACACTACTGAATAGAAAAATTAGTTTTAGTGGCTGAATGTTATGCTTGATTATCTCCTGCCTTCTCAAAAAAATGCAATGTACCAGCTCAAATTAGGATAAAAAAAAAAAAACATGTGCATTCATTTCGTCATTAACCCAATAACTAAGAGTCTAAGTTTTAGATTTGACCAGGTTCTTCACAGATTTCTGAGGTATTTTTATTTTCTTGTTTTTATGACAGGTGGTCTAATAATTTTTTAAGCACTGTATATGTGTGAGATTACACATTCAACAGTTTATAAATACTCATGCTTGCTTTGCCAGCAAGCAACACAATCAAAGCTAAATGTTCATTGCTTTTGTTATATTGTCAGAAAATGTAAAACACATTGTTAAGACAACACTTCTGTACCTGTTCAAATTTAAGTACACAGCGTATTTAGAAAAGACATAAGGCAGAGAAGCACACTAATTAGTTCACAGCCTATGTGCATGGTGCAAATAGACAGTTCTTACATGAGTACAGAGGCAAAAATGGCATTATAATCCAATTAAAGTCGAACCCTGATCATGTGAATTTTATTTCAACATGATTTGATATTCTTTAGTAAGCTAAACTTTACAGTGCCAAATCTTTTACGAGACCTTAGTAGAGTTAAAAATCTCTAACAAGATGCATTTGCTGTACTGGATGTTGTGCAAAGAGAAGATGGAAACGCGTCTGAGGAAAAGTATACATATAGCTTGAAGATACAATGAGAGAGAGAAAAATGCAAGATCAAGTTAAAGCATTTCATCGCTGTTGATAATGGAGGGCTACAGAGTTGTATAACCGAGAGGATTAACATTTTTTGTTTTAGCAGTCAATCTGGACAAAGTCATTTTTTGATTAAAATGTGAAAAGCATTAACCAAATAACGATGAGATAAAACCACAGCTTTGATATTTTACAGAAGATTGAGTCCAGATTTGAAAGCTCAGCTACCTGAAAGTCACTTACTTCAATTCAGCTAGTATTTTCTCATCAAACAACTCACTTTTATAAAACTGCCTTTTAACCTCATAATGTGAAAAATAAATTCTTATGCATAATTATCATGCAGGTAATCAGAT
Source organism: Pelvicachromis taeniatus (assembly GCA_015108175.1). Lineage (NCBI taxonomy): Eukaryota > Metazoa > Chordata > Actinopteri > Cichliformes > Cichlidae > Pelvicachromis > Pelvicachromis taeniatus. The sequence goes on along the minus strand of VURO01032918.1, from coordinate 42,353 downwards.
CAAAACAGAGTAAAAAAAGAATAATTTGGACCATGCATCCGTGTGTAATTATGTTCAATCAAAATTTATCAGTTCTAACTAAAATTTAATCAAACACTGTGGTGCACAACTGCAGCCAACTGAATCACCATAAAGTGCATGGAGTCGACTCTTTCGTTATAACTAAAATCACAAGTTGTGGGTACTTTTTTGTCTTGTAAAGTATTATTGAAACCAAGTTTCACAATTGGTTCACCAGAAACCTTGGCTGATTGTGACCTACACCCGTTTTCACACCTCGGCTCGTGTGAATAGGCAGAGGATCATTAGGGGGTCCATTGTCCCTCCTGGGGGGACACTCCCACATGGCTTAAAGCTGGGACTCTCCACCATTTGACCTTAGGACTGAAGAAGCCTCTCGGATGAGAGGTGAAACGTCTTCAAGCAACTTAAAGAAGTCCAGAGACTTTTCTTTCCTAAGCTCTTTAGACTACGATGACTTGGATGACTGAGAACTTTCACACACATATTATTAAAACCATTTTGAAAGGTTAAATGCATATTTACAGAACAGTACAGTAGCTGTATTGGTTCTTGGTATTAACGTGGTGCACAGTGCACAAGTATTTTACTTTTTGAGAGGATGTGTCTTCCCATCACGTTGAGTGGAATTCTTCCTTTTCGGTGCAATCACACTTTGCTTTGGATCATAACGTAGCCTAATTTACTCTAAGAGGAAATATGCAACATAATAGGCCCTAAAAAAATACAGCATCTTTTAATAACCAAGGCATGACAATCAAAGCAAAATTAGTGTGGTGAGGAAGAAAAAACATTTAAAATGTTGTTAAATGAACAGTGTTTGCATGAATCATTAAGCTTGCTTTGTCCACTGTGAATACATTTTCACAATGAAACCTGTACAGCGCACAAGCACATGTTTGTTAAAGCTTGGACAAGGCTGGAATTACTGCACAAAACTATTCCAAGTGCAAAATGCTAGATATTCAGAATTTTCAGACAACAATCTGACTCTATTCTCCAGATGTCTTCAATACATGAATATTCTGAGCGATGATGTTTATTTGGAAATACAATGAAAGAAGGGAAAAACGATTCAGGGAAAGAAGAAGTACAAGCACTAAAGATGCAAAACTATTTTCCACAGGAAATTTGCTACTTTCCCCACACACATTTAGACACAAGCTATTTCTCAGTGGTCAAGACATCTTGATTAATGATTGTACGCGCATCCCGCTGGTTTAATTGTGTCAAGTAAGTTTGAATATTACCAGCTTCACCTGAGGGGGAATATCAAGGTTCTGTATATAATCAACTTGATTAGGGAAAAGAAATAACAACTTTCAGTATGATCAACATTTTTACATAATATTAACAAATTTATTTCTCTGTGGGCAATCCACCCTTAAAATATGCCTGAAACTCATATTCAAATGCATGTTTACTGAATGTTTATATCATTCAAGCTGTCAACTTTCCATCTTTGGTAACTCTACGCCTGACTCATTGCAAGTGTAATTTGTTCCCCCGGGTTTGCACTACTTGATATCTCATTGGTTTTCTGTTTGCTGCCTTCACGGATTCGCAGAAAAAAATGATGCCTCAATTCACCGCAGTTCCAGTCTGCTATTCCTGGCTCATACATATCTGCCATGGCATGTCTGGAGACAGAACTACAAAAGTAACTCCATCCATTGTTAACATCAAGGTTCTGTTACTATGACAACCTCCGAAACGCCGCATCATAAAACGGGATGACGAAAGCATTTTTTTGAGGCACATTCAAGCATCGACTGAAGGTCACCAGTCTTTGGACAAACGAAAACCCGTATGAGTATCTTAACAGGTCCAAAAAAATAAAATGCTAAAACGTTGTACTCTATTATGATCTTCAGCTGTGATGCTCCTGATTCTCTGGCTTTTGGTACAGCATGTATTCAAAACGCAGTTAAATTATAAGTGCGTGTCTGAATGTTTATTAATGTAGCAGATGCACACAGACAGAGTCATAAATCATAGAGTAAGGTAACATAAGAAAGCCAACGAGGATGCTCCCCTGGCCGGGGCGATGGTAGCTGGAGCAGTGCCAAGGCTCTCTTGAAGTGGCCTGTGATTTTGGTACTACAGTAAGCTGTGGGGGGAAGATGACAGTTTCTAATACTTCAATTTATATGTGATGCTCGGGAATATTGAACATTTCTCCTTTGACCTTGTGATCACAAAAACTTACGAAAAAAATAAAAATTTGTACAGCATACTTTTTCTGCCAGAGGAGGGTCATTCTTTAAAAAAAAAAAAAAAAAAATAATTTTTTTTTTTAATTAAATTTTATTTTTAAAT
>VURO01032918.1:22315-39993 GCA_015108175.1 Pelvicachromis taeniatus | reverse complement strand
GGGGGGTTATTTTTTAAAAAAAAAAAAAAAAATAATTTTTTTTTTATTTAATTAACCATTACTTTTAAAGTGTCTTTGCTTTAAAAAAAAAAAAAAAAACCTTCCCCTCTGGTTCCAAAACATCTAAGTGCTCTTAAGGCACTTTTTCCCCATGAGATCCCATGGAGTTAAAGTCATTAAGGCCAGTGAGCAAACGACATGTCAAATGAAGCTTTTAGAGGAAGCTCAAGAAGTCAGACAATTATCGTTCTAATTTCCTAATCACCCCAGGTCTCTGCCTCTCAGTTATTATCCAAAGAACTCACTAGTTTATGTTAATAAGTCTGTCTGTCAAACAGTGATCATCCTGGCTGAAGGGTATTTAACTACCCAACCTGTTGCATCTCTTTGCTGTCATTTAAATGCATGCCCACCACGCAGCCACATGTGCCAAAAACCAAACTCTGGCTCCCCAGAGTGATGTCTGAGACAGCTCAAATTCATAAGGCTGCACTTAGACACACAGATTTCAGCCACGGGTTAGTGCCACGTATTGAGTTAATACTCTTACTGTGAACTAACTTTTCATTTGTGGTGTTACCTTATAATTTAAAATGACCTTATAATCCTTTCTACTTTTACTTTTTTCTTTAAATCACTGTCATACTTCCAAGTTGCCAAACAAGCAAGAGCAGGTCTGACAAATGGTTTTTTGACAGAAGTGAGCGGTTATTTAAAAGAGGACGAATCCCAGGGGGTCATCAGCAAAGGCACACCTGCCATCTTCCCCTCTAATCTCATTTGATGTGTTTAGGAGATATGTGGAATCAATGTTTCTGGAAGTCATTTTTGTCCCCATTATACTTGGAAGTCCAGTAAATAAGCACATAATTAGATCTTGGTAGGTTACAGACAACCATTTTTGTTCCAAAGATATAAAAAGAAAGAATAAAAAAAAAAGAAAGAAAGAAATGGAACTGCTCTCCAAACTGATATTAATGTGTGGAAACAGTTCTTTTCATGATTAATGATGGTGGGATTTTTTTTTTTCCTGCAAAGTTAAAAGCTAATTGGATAATCCATAAACTCTGAATTACTTAAAATTACCTTTTAACTAATTTAGTATGTAAAAGGGGTATCTTCGATTTGCTGATCCTGGCTAGCAGAAGAAATTCACTGCAGTTTATTATCATAAAAGGAAACAATTCATTTTAATTGATTAATAGCTTTGCATGCATTTGCACACACTGTATATTTAACTTTATTACTTTTTATCTTACAGAGCAAGATATTTCCAAAAAACAAAACATGAGCTTTTTGTTGAACATACAAGTGTTAGTATATATATCACATGCTGTCATCTGCTCGACCCCCCTTTCCTTCAGAACTGCCTTAATTATTTATGGCACAGATTCACCAAGAAACATCCCTCAGATATTTTGGTCCATATTTACATGACAGCATCACACAGTTGCTGCACGTCCATGATGTGAATCTCCTGTTCCACCACAAGACAAAAGGTGCTCTACTAGATTGAGATCTGGTGACTGTGAAGGCCATTTGAGTACAGTAAAACTCGTTTGAGATTTTTTAAGCTTTGTGACATATCACATATCCTGCTGGGAGCAAGAGTTGTCAGTGGGTATACTGGTCATGAAGGGATGGACATGGTCAGCAAAGATACTTTCTGTGCTTTAGTGCTTAGTTGGCACTAAAGTGTTCCTGGAAATTATCGCCAACACGATCACACCAACAGCAGCCTGACCTGTTGATTATGTTGTTTACACCAAATTCAGACACTACAATCTGAAAGCTGCAGCAGAGATCGAGACCACGAAAGACTCAGATGAGCCCGTCTGGTAGTGACAACGATGCAACGTTCAAAGTCTCTTAAATCAACTTACGTCTCCATTCTGATGCTCAGTTTGAATGCCAGCAGGTCATCCTGACCATGTCTACTAAATGCATTACCAAAGCAGGGAAATAACAGAAGCCTCGCAAAAGGAAAAAAAAATGAGAACAGCTATTCAGCTGACATTGATACCAGTCTTCAGGTTTCATGTCCCTTAGAGAGTCTCATTGTTGAAAGTAGTAGTGATTATGTCTGCTTTCTAACAAAAGCAAACAAAACATTTACCAATAAAGAACAGGAACAACAACTGAACATCAATCAGTCTGCTGCGATTCATGGAGGCTACAATAGTGCTTGAGGAGCAGAGACGATTAACTGACCTCTAGCCCAGTGTTAGCGAGTCTGTGTTACCCATAATATCTGGTTACAGAGATCTCCCCGTCCATCTCCGGAGCAATTTCTAAAAACCTGTGACAGTGGCCTTCACAGTTTCGCCGTGGCCAAGATGATAGTAAGGGAAAGCGCAGACAGTGCCATGACTGGCAGCCATGTCTTTCTGTTTACTGAAAGAACAGTATTGCATATTCTGTTGTCTCATCATCAGGTGTGGAAAACCTTTTTCTTCAGGGGCTCATACCCACCTGCAAAAGCACACCTGAGTGCTCTTCACACATTAACTGTTAACAGTCTAACTGTTATGTATAAAGTTGCCTATTTCCACAGCTATCGTTTCATATACAAGACCTTTATGTTACACACATGGGGTCTGTGTGTTATTTGCATGACATTACCCTCTCAGCCAGGGGGCTTCTGTATGCTGGTATTAACTCTAGCCCCTGACTGTCTGCTCCATAATGAGGGGAGCATTGAAGGAGATTGCATGATCGTGGGTGTAGGAGGACATGGGGTATAATGTTCCCCACGTCTAGCTGTGCACAGATCATGAAACAAACAGAGTACTAGCGCACTGATGATGCACGCAGACGGTACAGGCACTATAGAGCACTTGGAATGCAGAGTCGGTAGATGACGAGACACCTGTTTCGTGGCTTTGACCGTGAGACCCCGTGGAGCTGTTCAGCTGCGAACAGTAATAAGAAAGGTATTGGTACATGTCAGGAAAGCTCAAGCAGATCCAATTTTCAAAGACTACAAATTAGCTCCCCTGACTTTGTCAGTGTTAGCAACATGCACCAACTAACAAAACATAAAAGGAATATGCCACAGACGTTTTGGGAGCTAATTATATTCATCGTGGCTTACCTGGTCCTCATTCATTAACCACTTTACTGCTACTATCATAAAACTGAGGTAATGACAAATTACAGGTATTTAACACTGAAATGTTTGAGTCTGTATACTTTGTTTTGCTTGTTTAGGTCAGAAGGGGTCACACTGAAAAAGATGACTATCTTAGTTTTTCAGCAGGAACTTGAGAAGGCCCTTTCATATGCAGTGTGTCAGATTGAGTGCCCTGTGTTTTAATGACTTTTAAGATCTGGCAAGGTCTCAAAATTTTCACAGCAAACAGAGGAAATTACTTTACATACTGCAGACACACAAGGCCAGATTTACTTAGAGTGGTAAATTAATGTGAGGTCAGAATGGCAAAAATGCGTTGATGAGTAGGGATGGGAATCAAGAAACGGTTCATGTAGAAAACTGGTTCCCCGTAGTCCAATTCCTTAGAACTGTTAGTCTGCCTGCCTATTGATCCCACTTATCGGTTCTTGCACTCGCGCTACAATCAGCTGATTTCAATTGGAAAGTCATTATGTGAAAGTGATGAAACCAGTAGTATAGCGAATTACTTTTACCCCCGAAAGTAATTACGTACTATACTGCATTACTTTTTCTTGTGTAATATGTGTCATTATTACATTTTTGAGTAACGACTCCATCTTGATCATAACAAAGAGAGGAAATACCTCAACAAACACGCACAAACATTTGAACCACAGCATAAAGTTAATTTGCAGGAATGTAATATCTTTATTCTTGCTCAGCAATGTTGGTGAGTCTCAAAAGAGAGCCAATGAGAACCCAATGAGGATCCATAAGTGATGATAATGGAATCAGAATCATTATATTCTTTTCAATTCCCATCCCTATTGATAAGAGTGGAGAGCTCTGCGGGTGATCAACTAACAATGCACTAATTTGTAAACCAAGACACAATTTATCTACAGTGACCAGCGTCCTATAAACAGCAGGGCAAATAAGCTCAAAAACGAGCAGTCTGGTGAAAGTACGAGTAGGCTAATAAACCAAAAAAAGTGTAAGTGCAGGTTTTATGGATGTCTTCTTCTCTGAAAACAGTGTGGCAATTAAGACCAATGAGAGTTAGCTGACGAAGAATCTATACGTAGAAGACGAAGCATTGCTTGCCATCAGATCCTCATCCATCCCTGTGTTAATGAAGGTACTGTCACTTTGTCGAGTAGCCAGATCTACTTTTCTTCCCAACAGGTTGTGTGGAGCTGCACTATACAGTATCACATGCATTACATTTTACCTTTCGATATTACTCTAACACATATCAGATCTGTCTAACCCCTATTAAATGCCGCATTTTGATACGTAACAGATCCAATGCCAGAACACACAAGACATTTTTAAGGTCCACCCATCTCCGTGTAGAAATGTAACTAAAAGCCTGAACTGCTCTGAAAACCCATCAGCCCACTGTAAACAGTGATTTGGCCTTTAAAACAAAACACATTCTTATATGCGTCTCGTATTAGGATTCTGGCCCCATCTCCGACACTCAGATCAATCCATTTAAGTCAAATCAAGTCAATCAAAATACCAGTATTACTGAGGAGCAGAAATATGTGTGGCTCTGCTCTAAACAAGCAGGGTGAGGGCTTAGTGAAGAGCTACGGGACAGCCAGAGCTTAGGCACTGTCGTCACAGCTTTGAGCCATCCACCCGCGCCAATTATGCACTAGTTCTGATAACCTCTCCCCCTCTCGTTCCAAATAAATGAACACTCCTTGCAGCAACTACAGCAACAGCAACCACAACGGGGGCAAAACAGAACATGCAATTTTGTTGGGCATTAAATTCAGAGCAATTTGCAGTAAATCGGTTCTGCAAACCTCAGTGAATCACATTAGATTCATTTACATACTCTCATAGCACAATTCCGAGCTTTAAAGGTAAAATCTCACACAAACATACCTGTGCCTGCACCTTTCCAGTTACAGAACTATTCACTTAATACCAGCAGTGGCTTTTTTTTAATGCCAAAAAAGGGTTGTGGGTCTGCACAGACTGTTAGTAAATCTGGCCCACAATGTGTTAGTATCCAGTGTTGATGTCACTGCATTGTGTGACTCTTTATATGCCATAAAACCTGCAGTCAAACAGTAGCAAGGGTATTTAAAATCAATATAGATTTCACTGTACAACTGTATAGCGTAATTGTACCAATGAGCAGCTGTAGGATCAAGTAAGAAACTGTTTTATTTACTATTTATTTAGAGATTCATTTATTACCATGACCATTAATCTTAGCGTGCCCATGGCAGATTTCTGCCAATAGAGGTCTTTCGAGGTTGCGGCTTCTCTGAAGGTTCTATGAGTGAGATTTCGAGCATTAATATGTATTGCACCAGCAGGCAGCTATTTATGTAAAGAGATAATAGTGGAGTAATGATGCCCTAGTCATGGATTCAATCTGCCTCAGTGTGTGCTCTAATCCAAGTTTCTCTGTTCAGTGTTTTGGTAAATGTTCCATGTGCGCTTGAGTTTTTCCTCTTAGAAACTATTAGCCAGCCCTGCTGCCATTCCTGGCCATCCCATAAAGTGCAAGCATGAAAGCGAAAGTGAAAGCAGGATGGCGGACCAAAGTCTGGAATATTCAGACAATCAGTCGAGTAAACTATTTTCTTTTTCAAGTTTAAAGTTATTTATGTTACCAAATATGAGCCTGTGCAATGGGAAACAGAGAGCAGAGGAGAACAGCAAAATCAAAGTTTGTTTCTTTAACTGTTTTTGGAATCTGGTTGTCACTTTGTCTTGTAGAGTCCATGCCTTAGCTTGCTCTACTGTTTCTACCTGTGCTTCTTTGTTTGGGTTATTTGCTTGTGAAAGAGGCACATAAATGGCTGTGCACATACTGAGGAAGTAGGGCAGGAGACAAAGAGGAAGAGAGATAGCAGACATGGTAATGCTTAAGAATTGTGGCTGAAGGCTTTTACTAGCGGTCCCTGCAGCAGGCTGGCAATCTGGAGCACTAGGACTTCTCCCAGTGGGTTGCTTCACCTGTGAGGTGGTAGTGAGAGAAGGAGCAACAATAAGAGGTAAATCAAGTCTTCTGCTTTGATTATTTATCTTACTGGTATGTATCACATCATGGGTCCTGATTTTACCAAATCTGATCCTGTCACAGGGACCTCCAGGGTAGGAAAAGTTCAAACTAACGGCACACGAGTAACAGCTTTCCTACGTGTCAGAAGAGAATCATACAGTCAGTCATTTATAGGATGACCTGATAAAAGCAGGCACTAAAACATGAGAAGAGCACAAAACAAGCAAGCAACCAAACAACCATACCCATGTGCATGAGAGTAAACTGGGGTGTATACGTTCTATAATACTACAACAATTATACTAAAAATCAGAAAGACACAGAAATATTTAACAGCAACCGTTCAATCTTGCGCAAAGCTGTACAGCTGTAGTAAACTCAGTCCATCTTCAAAAGTCCAATACATATTTACCCATTATATACTTTCTTTAAAATCCATTACAAGTAGTGATTTACATGTTTGTATCTTCAGCCAACACCCTCTTGGTTTGTCATTTGATTTCTTGTTTTTTAATGTTTAATTTCTTGTGACATAAATGAACCAAATACAAGATAAAGATTAACACCAGGTTACAGGTTAAAGGGTTTTCATAGTTTCACAAGAAAAAAAGAAAAAATGTTTTCTTTTTTCTGACGACTGGCAAAAACACAAAAATACAGGTTTCAAACTGGTGGGAGAATAACACACCTGGTGTGCAATACCAGCCTCAGAAAAGGATTGGGAGGCCTGTCCAGTTTCCTTTGGAGCGGACATAAATATACATATCTCCCATAATTGAAATCCGCACAGGCACACAGGGACTTGTCTCAATTTGAATATGAATGCGCTTTTCTTTTTATTTTCTGCTTTTTCAAATTCTGCCTAGCAAAACGATAACCCCAAACCTCACTCACTGCCAACCCCTTCAATAGAAATCATTCTGCTAGACACTGCCTCTGTCCCTCCCAATAACCCAACCCTCTTCACTTTTTTTTTCCATTTCAAATCAGCTGTGCACAAATCAGCACTCCATACAATGGCTCGAGGAATTTCACAAAAGCATGCCTTCTGTAAAGAGAAAATAGAGCTCCTACTACATATAGAAAAGAAAAACAAAAGCAAAATGCAAATTGGATACATCTCCAAGATGGGTTTTATGGTCCTAGTGTTAGTCAATTTGGTATAGGGGTATACTTTATGTGAAACATTTCTGTAGATTAAAGATAATGTGTAGAAATACTCAGAAAATGCATTCCTCCAGCAGATTTTAGACAAATACAATCTTAATCCAACATTTAAAAACACAAATTCTGTGTTATTAGGGCAACAATGATTTAGTGTTGTTACCCTATCATAATTTGTCTTTCTTGCTTTTACCTTAGGATGAACTTACAAGAGCTAAATGTCTGTGGGTTTGTAATGTATGTTTAAACACTATCATTGGTTGTTTGTTGTTGATTCTGTAAAATGTAGGTCTAAATTATAAAAGACAACATGGGTTTGACTGATGTTGTTATGCCTATCTGGCAATAAAAGTGGTGTAAAAGTTTGTCTAACTCAGAGTATTGACTGGCATCATTGCTATTTTGACCTAAAAAGCTCTAACAAAAAAGGTTGGGGCGTCTCTTAAACAGAAGATTTTTTAAGCTGATGCTTTGAATTTAAGTATTTTAAATAAAACCCTGTTTACATCCATGCTTGCTAGCTCAGTGAGATCTCCTTCTTAGTTGTAATTGTGCAGCATATTTTGTGCGTCACCTCCTTTTGTTGAACAGTAGAACACATGACTGCCCTCCACTCCTGAAGGGAATCTATAAGAACCTCAATCTACATATTAAAACTACTGGCAGCCGCCCGTTTTACCCAACAGCCTTGTAGAAACTCTTATCGTTTCAATTTGAAGCTCCTACGTCTTCCCGCCTGGCCCATCAGTCTTTTACAGCTGAAGGGTAAAATTGTCTCATTTTACAATTCAAAATTTTCTGTCTGAGACCCCTGTCACACAGGCCCAGAGACTGGTTGGCGACCATCTAACAACCTTCAATCAGAAGGCAAAAAAAAATGTGTGATTATTGGATGTTGCTGGCAATGACTAATGTGCACTTACGGTACTTGCAAAGAGGTACATCTTGCTGCACCAAAAAACTCTTTGTATTTAAATTGGTTGCTAGCAGATTGCTGGTGGTTGCCAGCAGTTTGCATGGAAGAGGCAAACAGTCGAACTACTCACAAAATGATAATGAAACTGTGAAAAGTGTGATGCACAACGGAAACAGAGATTGTTCGTTTTTAAACTTAAAGTTGTGCCTTTGGAAAAATAGAATATTTCACCTCTATAAACAATTAAATACACTGATTAACGAGTAAGGTCATGTAACACCATGAGTGACAAAAATGCAATCCCATTATTCATTTGCATTAAGTATTCCCTCATTCCATCTGCATTTAAAGTGAGAAATTTCTCGGTGTCTCTGTGTTCTTCTAAATTGTTCATCTGAGCTGCTTCACACTCTGCGGGTGAATTGCCGGTGACCTAAGGCAATTGAGTGTTGAGTGTGAAGTAGGTCGGATGAGCATTTGTCAAGAAACATAAAAGGAGATACATGAGTCAACAGTAAGCGTCTATGATAAGGCTGGGGTGAATCATCAATCTAACAGACGTCACTGAATACAACACTGACGCATCAGAAAGATCATTACATGTGGTCATAGCACGGCTACTTTAAGAAGAACTTACAGTGAGGATATTAGAAGATAGTTCTGTATTAGCGAAATGACACCAGAATAGGAGAATGATGCAACCTACTGCTAGCCTACTTTTCAACGCATAAAAAGATACTTCCTGTCTTTAAAAACGCAGGTAATATTGCTGTCTTTATTCAGGTTTACTGTAAAATTGTTTGCTTAATGTTAAAGCATATCGCAAGATTTGCCAATTGAGAAGGAATGTATCATCAGACTATCCTCTAAATATGCAACTGGGCATTTACCTCTGTGAGGAAAGGCAGTGGAGCTGTGGTACAGCCAGCCAGTGGGATTGGCAAGGAGGGAAGGATCATTTTCAAAAGTTTCTAATTTAACTGCTGCAGCTTTTGCAAGATGGTGTTCAGAAGAACTCATAACCTTCAGCCAAGACAGATTTGCAATTGGACGCCATTGAGGCTGAAAGTGAGAAAACAACTGCACACATTGGGAATGTACACACAGTGGATGCTTTAGTAGGCACCATTACAAGATTTAAAAGACTGGAAAGGGGATAAAGGGAAAAGATGTGGAACTAACAAGATGAAGGCATAAAGCTGGGAAAGCAAGAGTACGAAAGAGAACAGTCAATTTCACTGCACCAAAAGAAGTCTTGAAAGCTATGCTGATGAGAGGAGATGCATCATCTGGCTCATTGCTAAGTTGTCATTCAAGGAGTGCTTCCCTTTCAACTTCTGAAATGTAAAACATGAATTTAATGAGAACATACACTTGACTTGTTGGGAATGGAAAATACTCTATGTCCTTCACTGTATTTAATTTAAGTAAATTGCATTTATTTTTTTATACATTTAGGACCAGCTCGCAGTCTTAACAATTCCATACTGGTTATTCTATAGACATGGAAAACTATTTTTGTTTTATTGTGAAAGAAGAACAGGATCTCCAGGATATGGAGGAGCTCAGCTCTGGATGATCGCTGTATGTGGATGTACTTACTGCCACAGAACTCTCCATTATCTCAAAATGACAGCTAAATTGGCCTGTCAACAAAGCTGCATTCATCTTAGCAACTTCACTGGTGCATTAGTGCATCTTCCAAACATAGATGAGGGATATGGGGCATCTCTTCCATTCTGGATGCCACAGGGGGAAATTAGAGGGTTTCTGAGTGCAGCACTATTTAAGTAAGCATGCTCGACTATTGGTTGGTTCCCCTCGCTTGTCAAAATCCCAGTCGGGCTCCTTAAGTATTTTTATAACTGCCTAAAGATGAAGAGGGTAAAAAAACCAAGCCCGTTACATCCGGGGAACAAAGCCCTGACAAAGAATGGCAGCACAGAATTGATGGTGTGTTAAAGTACTTCTTTTGACTGCTTCAAATTCAGCTTCCCCTGTGACTCAAATAAGTTGGGGGTTTTTTGGCATTTATTATAAAACAGAAAAACTATCTACCCATGCATGTGGATCATCACTGTATTAATCTAGTCAGGAACTGTCCTTGTATACTTTGACATAAACCACTGCAAATTTTAATAGTTTTCATGTCAGACTCTTCAAATCAGAAGCAACGGTGTGAACGGTGTTCTTGTGTAACAACTGACTTATCTACAGTCCTTAAGCACATAGCTTAATGTAGTAGCTGAAAACTCTGACTACACAGAATAAAATTTAATATATGGAAGGAAACATAACAACACATTAACCTGAATGTATGAATTATGTTTGAACAGGAAGAAGGAAAACCCCAACATGTGGAATATTGAGACTTTCAGAAAGTATAGATGAAAAATTCTCTCTCTGAGATGCTGAACGAGCGCCTGTACGTTCAGCATCTCAAGCCTCTGCTTGCCTCTGCTTGTTTTATCTCCATGACAGACTTGTAAACTTCTTCAAGACATGCTGCATAATGTTCCCTTGGCAGCATTTTGTTGAACATCGTTATTCACTAAAAATGATGTAGGGTCCAAACTATAGTTTGTCTATTGTGACCTGCACGTGATATAAAAGTCTTTATTTAATTTTGTATTGACCTTTGATTCTCAAAATCTCTGTAAATGTATTCCGACTTCCTTCTACACAGTCAAGAGTTGCGTGTCCGTTTGCATGAGGAACCAGGATTTCCTTACCTGATGTATTCGGTTACAAACATCCCTTTACAAGCACGAGTGTGTCGCACTTTCAGAGTCATCAAAATGTTTCCCAAACAAGTTCTGCTTTGTGAGACTCTGGAGGACAGTGAGATTGACCTTGAGCCGAGAGGCTCTTCTAGCTGGTCTTATCTTTTGCATTTACCTGTTCAAGTGCTTGGTGTGAGTATGTGTTTATGTGTGCATACAGTATATATGTATTGCATGAGCAAGAGCCAGCATGCCCCCGCATCCATGAGGCTGAACAGAGCTGAGTGGGCAACCTGGCATGTGAGACACTGATAGAGAAGACCTTGACTAGAAGGTGAAACACCTCAAAAAAAGAGAAAAAAAAGAAAAAGAAAGTAATTTGCTGCACCCACTCAGACATCAGGTCCCAAGAGTTTTATGCAGAGAAAGGTCTGAAGATGCAGTATTTCACTTCAGTTGCTTAGACTGAGTGTCCGTATATGAAGAGAGTGCTAAGGAGAGACTCGAACTGCTTGTTTAATCATTTCCTTCATTCTAACCGAGAACATGGTCAGGAAAAAATAGTCTCTCTTTTTGCTAAATATGAACCAAGAATTGAAACAAATAAAGAAAGAAAGATATTTTTAAAAGTCTGTGAACATGGGAGTCTGTGTTTTTACGAAGCATCTGATCTATTACAATATAATGTATTTTCATTGTTTTGTGTGCATCGTGTGAATTCAAACTGCCAAAGTGCCTTGGCAGAACATCAGTCAGTCTAATCTAACAGGACTAAAACTATGAGACGAAATAAACAAGTAGGGCTGAGTAATTCCTGAAAGCTGCAAACCGAGCTTTATGGAAAGAGTAGGTGGAGAGAAACAATGGACCTTAGACTGTAAGCTCCGACTGTAACGAGTATGGATCCTGTTTACCAATGACCCCTCCCACTCGCCGTCTGCTTCCCTCACAGTTCGCTCATACCTTATTCCCATCAAGACAAGACAGGCAGTGGCTAATTACTGTACAGCAACAAACAAACCAATACTTCTCTATCTCCCTGGTCATGTCCCATTACTTCAGTTTAGTCCCCCTATTCATATTTCTCTTGACAGGTGCATCTGTCCATAGAGAATAAAGCAGGGTTGTAATCGGCAGGCAGAGGATGTTGTAATTAAGAGGTGTACCTCTGGGCTAACATGTGGCTCAGCCAAGGTGAAAAAGACAGTGGGAGTGGAGTTTATTGAACACACCAGGGCTCCTGTCAATAGCAAAGCCACTTGGCACTATGTTCGATACTGTTAATAATGTTTAAGGTCTGTGAGCATCTGTACATGATTGGGTATATTTATGTCTGACCTTCCCCAAAGTGCCGCTGCGATGATCAGGATATATTCTTTCTTATCTACCAGCTGCTCACAGGTAGCTTTAAAATTTGTTGATCACCCACATACTCAAAAGCAGGCGAGGAGAGACAATGCAGAAAGAGAAAGTGGCCAACACGGATGTGTGTGTGTGAGCGAGAGAGAGAGAGAGAAAAGAGAGAGAGAAATAAGAGCGAGCCTGAAATGAGACAGTAAGGATAGGAGAGCCCAGATTGATATAGCAATTACCAAGAAAGCTATCCCTCAGTTAAGAATACATCTACATACATTAGAGCCGGGTTTCTCCCTGCCACCATCTCTGAGTCTGGTCCAGGAGTATCTCATCCACAAACGCAGTATGCGGAAAGGTCATCAGTGTGCAGTCACTGTGTATACACTAACAAAGAAGACTCTGTCTATTCTCCATTTTGCTCATTCCACAACACAAAGAAATCCATAGGAACGATGAGGAAAGAATTAAATCTAAATGTCAAAAAGAACTCGTGAAAATCTTCATCCTACGCACATATTTCACATAGACAGGCAGACAGACGGACAGAAAAGGGAAGAGCAGTTTCCCCTCATTGTTGTAATGTCTGTGATGTTTACTTGAATTCCCATATTAGCTGTAATTCAAAGATTTTCAGAACACCATCCTTTAAACAGAAAAGTGTCCAATTACCTGTCACTACACAGATGGATGTGCGCAGCACTGAAAAGTGACTTACACTAGCAGCCAATGCTTGCCACAGTGACATTCAAAGAATGGCTTTCATGCATACTTTCTTTGAGCTAGCAAGTAAATCCGGTTAGAGTTAGCCCCTAATGTATGCAGGCATATGCTTGTGCAGTGTGACTAGAGGCCCAGCAATATATGGAGAAGGGTTTTGCATAAAAATACAATGGCGCTATCAAATAGGCTCAGAGCACGCATGTAAGCAAGCTAGCATTTCAAACACCTCTACTGGTTCAAAACAGATCAGACAATGAAAACATCAGACAATGAAAACAAAAAGAGAGAAAAAAGAGAAACAGAAAAGGAGACAGAGGTGTGAGAGAGTGAAAAAGATGCAGTGTAAATAACCCCCGAAAAAAGAAAAAAAGAAAAAAACGAGGAAAGAGGACAAGCAGATGGAAAAATAAACCATGGTAAAGTGATCCAGTGCGACTTGGATCTCTGCCGCATGCTCAAAGCTCTCCTCTGCCCGTGTGTCTGCAAATGTGTGTGAATGGAATATGTTTCTGTGTCTGCCTGAGCGTACAGTACACATGCAGGCACTAAGCACCATTCACAGTGCACTCGGGTCAGGGGCTGTTATGAGGACATAACAGGAGTAGGGGTGAAAGAAGGGTATAGCTGAGGTCTTCTAACTGCGTTGGCCCTTTCTTTGTAGTCATGTGGATGAGAAGAGAGCAGCATTTGTGGGGTCATATTGAAAAGGCTCTATGTGGTAATCCAATAATGAATTCTCTTTGACGGAGCTCAATTCAAGGCATCTACATGCATCAAAACGTCTCAGAATCAAAAAATAGCTTCAGTCTCATTAACGTTGCAAAAACAAAAAACATAAAAAAAACTAAAAAAAAAACATACAAGGCAATGCAGGCTCTTGCTCTGAGCAAGTCTACAGTCTCTGTTTCTAAGGAAAAGAGGATAAAAATGGAAAAAGATATAGAGAGGGTGGGGAACAGGAAAAGAAGAGCCTGGGAACGTATTAAACGTAATTAAACACTGCCACCTGCTGGTCACTGAGTCACCCCACGGTACGCTTTTAGGCTGAGGGTAATATATTTGAACAGCTGCACATTTGACCACCTGTTTGCACTGATCCACACAAAGCAGATGTGGCACACAAAGGACACAGCACTGGACCAAATCTGACATAATATTAAGAAGGAGAAAAAAAAAAGTTCAAATTCAAACAATGCTTTCGTGTATCCCTGCTCAGAAGGAAGCAAATTTAATTTGCTGGTTGAGAGGAAAGAATGAAAGCTGAGGACGAGGCAATCATTTTGATGCAATCACAATTATGTTAAAAGACACCAACCTCATTTTTTTCCCCACTCCACTTGGCTCATCTAATCGAAGGCGACAGCAGCAGCAGCAGCAGCCGCAGAGGAATAAAAGGAAGACCATCTATAACTCATACTTGTGCTGGCAGCCTCTTCCTAGCTCAGTTACATTACCCGAGTCATAGTGTATCTTGTATTTTTTCATACTTAGAAGGTCTCTGCGAGAAGTACTTACTTTACTGCTGTTCACTGCTGCTGATGCTTTCATGTGACACTTCAAATGGGTGTGAGAGAGCATGAAAGACCGACAGTGTCACCATTTTAAAAGGCTGCATCAGATCCTTCTCGCGTTTGACTGTACAGAGATAAGAAGGCTCAGAGTAGGAGAAAGGCAGCGAGACAATAAGAGATTGCTTATTAAAATGTACACTCGCTGAGTGCAACAGTCTGTTTCCTCCCTGTGCATAAATCCTCACAGCGAGTGACCGTTTTTCCCCCACAGAGGAAGTCATTTCTATATGTACATGTGCTATAACAGCTTACATGAAGCATGAATAAAAAGTCATAGCACGTCTGAACATTTTCTACAATGAATTCATACCTCCACTGCCTTGGCATATTTTGAGGTCTAATAGAATTGCTACATTGTGTATGTGGGTTGTGACCTAAAAATCAAAGCATGTGTGTGCTACAGTGTGTCTTTACCCACATTCCCCGTAGGGCCTCGACTCCATCTGTCCTCCCACTGAGTTCAGATCCTCAGAATAAAGACTTTCATTCCAACATGACAGGGTTTTTCCTGTATAGCGAATTTAAAGGTAGCCACTCTTAAACGCTGCACTGCCTTTCCCAAAGCCTGACCATGTCTGCAATAAAAAAAAAAAAACTATTTTACGAGTGTTAAATCTATCACTGTCGACTATTATTGCAGAAAAGGAATCAGCTGGGGCCGGTGGAAAATTGAAGAGACAATGGATTGAGGTAGCAGCCGGCTAATTAAGAACATAACTCGTATTATTAGTAAAAATGATTTTGCGTGATTTAAAAGAGAGTCATGTCTGTTTTTTAGCCGTTAATCACAACAGACCACATTGTCAATCTTGCTAACGTTAGCTGACTTACTTCAAGGCTCAGCGTGAGTTATCGCCCGTGCTAGATGGCATTTATATGATGTACGAGGTAATCTGTAAATACGCTTTCTGATATTTATCGTTTGAAGATTGTTGATAGCAGCTGCACTTAAACTTAACTGTGTTTATCTCTGTCATAGTCAATCCAGTACAAACACGCACATCTCTTTAGCAGCCTTCATTAAATTTAATTAACTTCACTAATGTTCAATCAGTTCTTTGCCATCATTGTGAGCCTGGAAAAATCCCGGATCACACATTTATCATTAGAAACAACGAGAATTTCCACAGCATATTCAGTTTCTATACTAAACTAAAAACTGATGTTAACATTCAATGTCAATAATATGAAAGCTATATTCATACTTGTGCATTTTGAATTCAACCTCTTCCCAAGACATTCAGTGTATTTGAAAAGACACTCTAGAGGAGGTCCTTGATGGAGAGCTCTTAAAGGTAAAAGGTGAACAGGGAGCTAATGTCACCTCGTTGTTGTATGCCAAAAGATGCTGAAACTGAGTAAATGTGAACTAATACTGACCTCCCTTTTCTCTCTTATACGTCTGTGTCCTATGTTGACTTATTTCAAACTAATTCCAGGTGTCAGTAATTCTAGGTGTCTGGGAATAAATGAGGTCATTCCTTCTTTCCTGTCTTATTCATAAGCGGCCCTTTCACTCCAGTGATAGGCCTATCTCTGTGCCCAGCATTTAAAAATCTTAGCTAACCTTTAGTGTCAAGACATATTGAGGCTTTGTTGAGGCAATGCGCTCGACATCCTTGCTAGTTTTTTTGAGCTACAAATGTCTAGAGACTTTAAGTTGTTTTTCTTTTCTTTTCTTTTTTTAATAACTACCCACACAGCAGGTACTCCATACTCTCACCTCTTTTATAGGTAATTGCATATTCTTGAAATTAAGATGGCAGAGACTAAGGGTGCTCTACTTTCAGTCTAACCACAATGGAAATCCTTCAATGTTATAGAGACCACACAAAAGTCAGTGTGAGACTGATATACATCACTGTACCCTTCAGTCATGTATCTACATTTTTGTGTGACCAAATTGCCTTTTTTTCATAATGTCAGCGTCTAAAAGGAGACTGTGGGAAACTGCAGTAACTGAGAACAGAATCAATGAGTCAAAGCCAATAGTCTAGGCAAAATGATGATCTCTCTCTGGTAGAGGGAACAACTTGTCCATATCTAGTCACTCATATCCATTAGTGAAACGAAATGAGCGCCATTATACTGCAGCCCTTCCTCCAAAAACCCACACACTGGAAAGAGACGTTTTACCGTATATCTGTCACAGCAGTCAGTGCTACAGTCTGGTTTTCCATCCATGTGTCAAACCAATGCACAAGAGTCAAACGATTAGAAGCCGATCAATGGCAAGTCAAGACGGGAATCTCTCCAAAACAGATCAAATCAGGAAACTCAGCAGTATCCAATGGAATTTGATTACAACATGGAAAGCAAACACACATATGCACCCACAGGAATTAATGTTAATCATTGTGTACAAAAAAAAAAATGTACAGCTAATTTTGCATTGGAATAATATATAAACTGAATATTCTATACAACATTGAGGGTATGTGTGAATGTGTTTTACCGCTCAGCACAAGCTATATTAAATATATTCGCACTAAACATGTGCTGCATGTGCATACACAAAACCCTTTAAGCATCTCGCCTCATAGCTTAGTATATCAGTTCATTATTATTCTGAGAGGACCTTACCATAGTCTGTGTCTCTGTTGTAAGTTAGGAATTAAACATGCACAGGCTTCAGGCGGCACAGAGGGCCTAGCAAAGGGCAATTTGTCTCATTTAACTGCTGCCTGTCTGCCTGCCGAATGAAATCAAATTATGCACGTCTTTTGCTGTTCTAAAAAGTCCTACTGCTTTACATAAAAACAGAGTCGATATGATTACTTTAGGCCATGCCCCTGTGCAAAATAATAGGATAGGAAGTTCAGAAGAAACTAAAATATAGGTCTCTGTCTAATCCCTCAGCACAAGACAGCTTTTATTTTCTAATATTCAGCTGCCTGTGTTTCACCCTCAGTTCTCTTCAAAGCTGCTGCACTGTATTTTTAATTCCCACCTGTTACCACAAGGTGTCACTAACACAATACAAACTAGCAATATTTGGGAAAAAGAAAAAGAAAGGAGCACTGAAAATGGCATTCGGGGGTCTATTTTTCATGTACTGTGGGGGGGGGGGGGGGGGGGGACC